>JAOTRQ010096471.1:0-10460 GCA_028565875.1 Hoplisoma paleatum
ACACACACACACACACACACACACACACACACACACACACACACACACACACACACACACACACACACACACACCCCCCCACACACACACACACACACACACACACACACACACACACACACACACACACACACACACACACACACACACCAGGGCCATCATTCATGAAATCCTAACCACCTTACTATCATCGTTATTTAATTATACTTGTATTTATAATGAATGTATTTGTACATTCTAAGTGTGTGGGGTGTGTGTATGTGTGTGTGTGGGGGGGGTTGTATGTGGTAGTTACCAGTCCTCTGGTTTGAGGGCGTCGGGATCTCCAATATATTCGGGCTCATCGTCTAACCAGCCATCCGGCTTCACGGCGTCCTGATCGGGGATCTTGGCAGGAGCGTCTTCATCCCTGCCAGAAAGAGAGAGAGAGTGAGAGAGAGAGTCCATCCATCCACACACACACACACACAGTGTGCGAGTCAATCCACACTGTGTGTGTGTGGACTGACAGTGAGAGAGAGACAGTGAGAGTCCGTCCACACACATACACAGAGAGAGTGTGTAAGTCCGTCCGTCCACACACACACACACACAAAATGTGCGAGTCCGTCCACAGTCACACACACACACACACACGCACGCGCGCACACACACGCACGCACACACACACACACGCACACAAGAGCCACACAAATATGTGATGCTCACCTGTAACCACAGACAGTAGCTAATCTATATTTTATATATAAACATACATATTTAGTGTGTGTATGTGAGTATATATAAAGATGTGGTAAAATTTAGTTTTATGGTATAGTTATATATAGTAAAATTATAGTTATATATAGTAATAGATGATTATAAAATGTAATCGTTGTGTTTATCTGCAGCTGTGTTTAAAAGACTCACCAGTCTTCAGGTTTGACCGCGTCAGGGTCCTGAATCTTGGGTCTCTCGTCCCAGTCCTCAGGTTTGTGATCGTCGGGGTCCTCGATCTCAGCGAGGGGGTTGACGGCGGGAGTCACGTCGTTCAGCAGGTTCCCGCTGTTCACCACGGTCTGATCGATCAGGATCTCGAAGCTGTTATCAGGGTTCAGGACTGCCGGGGGGCATTTAAAAATCTGTGAGCTAATATGCTAATGATACACATAATACACAAATGTACAGGACAACGAAATCCTTTCTAAGTCGAGGTCTGAGCAGTATAATTACAAGTTAGACAAGTGTACGGCGCCCCCTGGAGGACACAGGGTTAAGTGTCTTGCTTAAGATCCCAATAGCCGCTGTGGAGCCTGGATTTGAACCCCAGAACTTCTGATTGCTGACCCAGCGTGCTGCTCACTAGTCTACACTAAGTCGCTAAGTAAATTAAATAGAAATAAAAAAGAAACCTATTTTTCTATTGTTTCTATGGCAACACACGAGCTCAGAGCCTCGATCACACAGTCGTAACAGACAGGACAGTACAAACCCAGAGTGTAGAGGTGGGTCTTCTTATCGGTGTAATAGGTCCGAAGGTCTGAATCGGGTTTCTTGGCGTGTTTCTCCTCGAACTCGCCCGTTTTGGGGTTCATGTGACGGAAGATGAAGTGCAGCTTGTAATCCTCGCCGCACTTGTCCGGTCCGAACATGATGGTGTACGGGGTCTTATCCACAAACTCGTCCTGAAAAGAGGAGACTGATGATAAATCCGGGTCCAGTAACCGTACCCAGACCGCTGCGGTTCGAGCGCACTTACCAGGTTCAGCTCGGGACTTTGGGACAGGAGTTTCACGTAAGCGCCGCCACAGTCGATTCCCTCCTGGAAGTTCACCTCGTACCTGGAAGTGACACGCCAGAGTTAATACGTCTCAGGGTCAAGATCTCGCCCCGGCAACGTTCACGCGGTTACAGACACACCGGGAAACGTTAACGAGATTCATCCTGGTCTAAATTATGTTTGTATGGCATGAATAAATGGGTTCTCTCAGCACCCCCTTGTGGTCTGTCGAAGAAACTACCCGGGATCGTTTGTAAGTTTTATTTGGTAACCAGCTAAGTTTGTTCCCAACAGTCGCTCTGGTGAAATGTCATCATGATGCGTGACTACACAAGCAGTGTTTGTAACGCAGTATAATAAACTCACACATACAAAACTGCTGTTTTATATTTTCACCAGAAGGTGGCAGCAGACGATCCACAATAAAAGATAATCATTAGAAATTATTATTAAAAAGTTTCTTTGAATGAAATCAGGAGCTTTTAGTGTTTAGTTCAAGATCCCTTTTAAAAAAACAATACAGAGATGTTTGGTATGTTCTCTACCAGTGTGTGTGTGTTGGTTCTGAAGGACGTGAACTCACTGGACGATGAGGGGTTTGGTGTCGAAGGTGAAGGGGCGCAGGAGCAGGGCGGAGATGGCGTGATGCTTCGCCCTGGACTTCAGGACCAGACCTTTATCACCGGGCAGCTTGCTGTCCTTCATTTCCTCCACCGCCCACTTACCTGAGAAAACAAACAAACAAAACGAAAATAAATCCATGAGTCCGTTACACACAGAAGAATGAAATCACAATGAAACACACACACACACTAGGGGGCAGCAGCGAGCTTGGTTTATAATAAATGACATATATAATGACGAAACTCGTCCATCTGGCTGCAGCTCGTACGTTACGCGCACTATATAGAGTTATAAAGATCGGGAGCTGTGTGACCGACGCAGATAAACGGCGCCACCGCAATCGCGTCACGTTTGTCGCACGCGCCCCAACGGGGACTGAAACGTTTCCCGACGGGCACTAGAATAAACACAAAAACAACAAAAAGTATTTGCACTGTAATATGATATAACCGGCACAGATTTAGCTGATATTATTGCCAGATTTGCAGTAACTGACTGGCTCTCGACCGGTTCTACAGCCCCCTAGTGGACGATCAGGTCACGCCGCTGGGCTTGCGTCCCGAAAATGTAAAACACACAACAATATCTCGCTGCACTGGTTAAGAGACGCCGCTTTAAAGGGTTCATGACCCGTGGGCTCTAGGAATCGAACCGGCAGCCTTCCGATCACACGTCCGGGCCCGTCATGCGCCCGAGTGATGTTGGAGTCCTCACCGTCATACTTGGCGATGTCCTCGTCGATGCCGTCCTTCTTCGCCTGAGATAAAACCCACCTGAGGAGAAACACGGACGAGTGAGTTAAACGAGTTCCATGACAATTATTACGGTTAAATTAGCCGCGTGTTTAATTAAACGTCCATATTTGTACATAGTTATTAATCAGTAACGAGTACAAGTGCGTCTCGAACCCGAACACGACACTCGATGACGTGGAATGACAGACGAACGTTTGTTGGCGCTTCTCCATTCTGACAAAACATCCACCAGCTTTCGGTTTACAAAAATGATATTTATTCTTGTGTTTACGCCCGACTGATAATCTCATGAATGCTGCCGACGTTTCTACGCCGAGCCGAGCCTTCCGTTACGTCTGCGAGACGTCGTCTGTTCAGTGCGCGTGGTGTAACCTGCAGTACATCCTGGTACTTTCAGCGCACTGGGATTTCGATGATTGATACTTTATTAATTCCCGAAAGAAAATTGAAGCTTTAGTAGCATAAAAATAAATAACTAAATAAAATAATAGGTCAATCATTTAGTGTGAAAACTAAAACGTCGCGCTCCAATTGTGCACAGGTGTGATTTGGGACGCAGCCAAAGTGCTTATAATAGCTAAGAGGATCTAAAACAGACGTTTATGTTTACGGAAAACATTTATAACCGTGTGAGAGGTTATAAGGTCTTAAGATATAAATAAAAAACAATATAAACAATTTACTCATTTATTAATTTCACTTTTAAACACTAAGTGACGTTCATAACTGGAGACGATCGTTTAAATCACACACACACACGTCACATCGAACACACTCATGGATCATCTGGCCTCTTCGATTCATCTTACATGCATGTTTTTGGACTGGTGGGAGAACACCGGAGTGCCCAGAGTAAAACCCTCCACACAGAATACCCACGACGCATTGCTGTGAGGCGGCGGTGCTCAGCATTCAGATTAAAACCACGTTTATTTTAAGATGTTAAATGATGTCTCACCCGTCCAGCGTTCCTTTATCGAAGGACTCGGCGAAGAAGTGCTCCCCCTTCGGTTCTGGAGCTTTATACGTCACCTGTAAGCAAAATGCAAGATGAATCCCAGCGAAACAAACATCGTTTATGCATCGCCATTGGAAACCGATGCTGCTGGTCTGGTGTCTCGATTTAATCCGATCCTAATCCATCTCTGAACCGATCCTGGAGGGAAATCTAAGCCGGGACGTGAACCCAGGACCTTCCTGCTAGAGCTAAAAAAAAACGATTCGCAAAGAGAATCAACGAATCGTTTGAAAAGAGTCCATTTTCATTCCAAACAGCAAAGGGCGCTGGCGTTGTACTTTTTATTTTACTTGCTTTTTACTTACGTTTACACATTTTACACACTAGGGGGCAGCGGTGAGTGGACGTGTAGCAGGCAGCCCTATAGCCACGGCGCCCGAGCAGCAGTCGGGAGGCGCTAGTTATTTGTGACCTTTCAACACACCTGAGAGAATCGAACCGACGACCTTCTGATCACAACTAACTGATTTACTGACTAATTAACTTCAGACAAACAATAAACAACAAACAACCCGCTGAGCGCCTGCACTTCTAACTGGAACATGTCTTATGACTTGTAGAACCTGGAAGCCGAATGTGGGCGCTTCTTACTTTAGGTGCAGCGGCGACGACGACTTTCTTCTCGTCCTCGGGTTCAAATTCCTCGTCGTCGCCATCCAGCAGCTCTTCGTCGGCCAGCTGTTCCAGGTCGTCCTCCACGTGGGCGTCGTCGTCGTCGTGGGCGTGTACCTGCAGCGCCACGCACAAGCCCAGCGCCAGAAGCAGCGCACACACTCGCACCGTCAGCTCCATAATCTGAATGGACAGAGGTCAGAGAACCAAACAGTGTTAAAGCTCTTAAAGAACGAAATGTGACGCGCGGGGCCCAAATTAATGAGCTTAGTTTTTACCTACCTCAGAAATAGAAAACATATAAAAGCTTATTTATTGTTTACATAATAAAAAAATATTTTATTTATTCCTTAAAGTGAAACGGTGAACAGAAGTTACAGAGATCAGAAGCTTTAAAAGAAATCTAGACGTGAATCGCATTGCACTGTAGGTAGAAGCCAGGTCATGCCAGTAGGTCTTTTTTTCTGTACGGATTCATTTATCAGTAGATGATAAACAAAAGCAGTTCAGCATCCAGCAACCGTTGCCATCACAACCATCACATCACTACCATGGTGCATCACATCATGAACAACAACAAGCAGCCCAGTTCCCTTCAAGAGCTTTAATCCAAGGAGATTTAACACACACACACACACACACACACACACACACACACACACACACACACACACAGTTATAAGGCCCCTTTGGAAGTGAGGTTTTTATCTGAGGTTGCCGTAAGCCGAGAGTCGTTCAGTACCCGGATCAGAGACACGTTCAGTACCCGGATCAGAGGGTCGTTCAGTACCCAGATCAGAGACCCGTTCAGTACCCGGATCAGAGACCCGTTCAGTACCCGGATCAGAGACCCGTTCAGTACCCGGATCAGAGACCCGCTCAGTACCCGGATCAGAGACCCGTTCAGTACCCGGATCAGAGACCCGCTCAGTACCCGGATCAGAGACTCGTTCAGTACCCGGATCAGAGACCCGCTCAGTACCCGGATCAGAGACTCGTTCAGTACCCGGATCAGAGACTCGTTCAGTACCCGGATCAGAGACTCGTTCAGTACCCGGATCAGAGACCCGTTCAGTACCCGGATCAGAGACTCGTTTAGTACCCGGTCATTTACTAGTATTTAGTCGTTTTAGAGCCAAAACGACGTCGTTTATTCACTAAACAAAAGTTTTATCCACTTTTGTTACGTTTCCGTGACAACACAGAAAGCTTTTACATCAAGAATTAAAAGTTTTTGTTGTGATATTTTGGGTTTTATTTTGTATTTTAAGCTTCATTTATCCGAGACTTTTTAATGTCCAATTTCGAAATTATAAAAAAAAAAATTAAAACAAACCTGGTGAACAGAAAAGTTCTCAGTGACGGTTTGTTCTGGAAATTCTTCGTCTGAAGTTTAACTCAAAGTTTTATTCGTCTCTATTCCAGACGAATGAATTGTTCGGCTTTCTAAACGGAATAAATTGTGCCTCACAAAGTGAGAAAGTGTCACACAGGGGTGTGTGTGTGTGTGTACATGGGAGGGGGGTTGTTGGGGGGGGGGGTAATTCTTCACGCCTAAATCGCTCGTTCTGGATCTCTATTGGTATGTAAAATCCTGGAGGATGGAACGTTAAACCCAACACAAGACTGGAACATGAGACATGAGAAAATCCGGAAAATCAGATCAACCAAAATGATCTAAAGATCACAGATCTAAGATACTTTTACGGCCCGTGGGCCATGTACGACTCTTTTGGGCAAGTCAGACAAACACAAATGTTGAATTTATTCTATAAACATGCTAATTGAATTCTGGGAAAATTGGGCACATCCTGGAAGTTTTTGTGTACTGAGTGTGCATTTGTGTTTCTCTGATGCATTAAAACTAAAACATGGTCACTTAAAGTGTGTCAGTGTGTGCGTCCGTGTACAAGTGGGCGACTAGGGACACACCTTTAGCGTGTGAAATTCACCTCTAAAGTGAGAGGAAACCGGAGCTCCCATAGGAAAAGCACACGAGGAGAACATCCCAGGCCCACTTGGGGATGGAACCCATGAGCTTTGATGGAGTGTCACCGTGGATCCGAGTCCAGCAGCAGATTTTATTGGCTTTAACGTTCGAGCATCAACTGGACCAACCAGAATTTTGAATCATTGATTGAATCGTTGGGTAATCGTCTCACTGTTTCATCTCGGACACGTACGCATCCTGCTCAGGGGTCCAACAGTGCTTAGATGCGTCCCAAATCGAACAAAGTTTAAAGTGCCTCTGAGAAACAGTAAATCTCAGCGCACTGAAAGCCGTGTGGAAACAAACACGTCTCACACATTCAAGAAGAGTCAGTGTGTGTGTGTGTGTGTGTGTGTGTGTGTGTGTGTGTGTGTGTGTGTGTGTGGCAGGGGGGGGGCACAGACAGACACCAATCTGTTCAGTTTTTGTTTAAAAGCCGCCGCCATCGCTTCCGATTCACCGGTGGAAAGTTCGCGTCCCCTTCATTACATCACGGCGTCATTTTAATGCGTGTTGTGTCGTCTGAAGAGCTCGAACTCGATACTTTCAGTTTTTGTCGCTTAGTGCGCCTCAAAACTGCCCGAAAACACTTTTTGTATCTTTGTGATGCGCCGAGCAAAAGCAAACAAATTAGCAAGACGTTGCTGATAATTCGAACCCGAGGCCGATTAGCTTCTCTTTAGATTCGTTCAACTTAGTCGGTTTAGTCCAGTGGCTAATGAACAGTGAGTATAACCAACATGCTGACGGACCTGTAAACCAAACACTCATGGACTCTGGTATTTTGTCCTAAAACACACACACCTGGTGTGTAGATATTTACTGAGCCAGATTAGGTGTCTGTGTAGGGGCTCGGTGGGTCGACAGTTCAGTTTAGAGTCAAACGTGAAAGCGAAAACCTTTTTGTTTTAAATAAAAGCATTGTGTGGATAAACATGCAGGACCCGTTACAAGCATGCACGCACGCACGCACGCACACACACACACACAGTAAGAGCAGCTTTTAATGCAAACATTTGGTGATTGTGAGACGCGTTTATAAAATATCGACAAAAATAAAGTATAAATGTTTCGTTTCCATCGACAACAGTGCAGTATAAAATCCTCTAGGTGGCGTCTCGATGGGCAGCAGAGAGAGATTTTTAAGTACGACGACGCTTCTGTAGATGAGCGACTGATTCAGATTCAGAAGAATCGACTGAACCGAGTCGTTTGACCGACTCGTATGAACTCGGTTCCTTATTAAACCGAATCAGAATCAGCAGCACTTGCACAGATGCTCCTGCAGGGGGAGTCGTGCCGAGCATTATACAAAGTCATGTTAAGGGTCTCCCGGGTCTCACGTTCGTACTCAGGCTCCAGAATACAGGAGCAGATGAACTGGACTGTCCGGTGGAAAACACATGAATATAAATGAAACATTTAGAGCTGACACGTCGTCAATTAACGTTAATGTTTCTGAACACCACTAGGTGGAGCAGTGATGTAGGTGGAACGTGATGTGCAATAGCTTATCGCAATTTCGTATTAAAGTCGAGGTCAGTGCACTACAACTGATCAGCCATTGCACGGCGCCCCCCAGAGCCGACAGGGTGAAAGGACGTCTCGCTGAAGGACCCAACAGTGGACGTGTAGCAGAGCCTGGAGTGGAACCCACAACACTAAGACACACTGTCCCTATATAATAGTAACTGCATTACAGACAATAAACTTTAAATATTGTCTTCGTTTCTGATTGTATTTACTGTACTTACACTTTACACCAGCAGGTGGGGGGAGGGAAGAATCGATAAAGGATTCAAACCTAATTTCTGTAAATACATTTATGTAACTGATGCTCGATATTCCCACGATCCCACACATGGGTGAAGCGTTTAAACGAGTTTAAATAGTTTTAACCTTGTTGGACTTCGGCTGTGATGACCGATCTGGTCAAGTGAAACATCAACATCAAGAACGTGATTCTAGAAGCGTTTGATTCAGGTCTGACCAGTCCGCTAACTGAAGGACAGGAAGACGGGTTTAACCGTCGCTTAAGTTAAAAACCAACCACACAACCTGTCGGACAAAGAACGTTCTGGAGATCCTGGTGGTTCCAGACCAGTCAGACAGGTTTATAGCAAGACCCCCCTCCCCAATACACACACACACACACACTCTCTCTCTCAAACATTGACTCAGTGCTGCATGATTGTCTTTTTATTTGTATTCACTACAACACTGAGCATTGGAGAGCATTTGGGCAAACCGGAGCTAATTTGTCGTCCCCCCCCCAGTCCAGGTCATCTGTGTTCGGGTTTTCCATGAGTTTGGGGTACGAGACGCGTTCTTCTTTCCTAAAGCCTGTACACCACTCATACCGAACCATCACAGACCAACATGCACGAGTTCGAACTCCGTTACAGTAGCTTATTTGAATTAAACTGCTCCACCGTTCAGTATTTAAATAACAAACGCTAAACGATTTAGACGGACTGAAGTGGAACGTTCTGGCTCAGTTGGGAGATTTGTGTATCTCCCATAAAAGAATAAGTTCATGAACAGAGACGAAGCCCAAATCCCAACAACCTCCACGTCACCCCATCATGGACTCATGAGCAGCCAACATAAGAAGTGTGGAACCCTCTTTCTCTCGGAGAACCGCTTCATATAAGCACCGGTTTTACACGGAACCAGATGGTGACACTTCCACGTGTGCTGGTTCGAACCCTGACCTGACCAGATCACTTCCTCTTTCATAGGACAGCAGAGAGACACAGAGAGAGAGACTGACACACACAAGAAAGGAGATGGAGAGAGACACATGAAGAGGGAGAGAGACAAGACACAGGTTGAGAGGACATTGAGAAGAAGACAGGGAGCAACACAGCGAGAGAGAGAGAGACAGTACGATGGTAGAGAGGGACAACCATGGTGAAAGGTGACCAAGCGAGACAAAGAGAGAGAGAGGAAGAGACACAAATACACTGACAGGGAAAGACACACAAAGAGAGATGTGTGTGTGTGTGTATATGTGTGTCTTTCACTCTCTCTGTCATCATTATCTATCGTTGTCTCTCAGTCTTTTTGTCCCTCTCTACCAGCGTTCTGACTTTCTGTCTCTCTGTGTGTCGAGAGAGAGAGAGAGAGAGAGAGAGAAACACACAGAGGGAGAGAAGGAAAGACACAAAAAGACAGACAGATGGAAGGACAGACAGAGAAAAGAAAAAACACACACACACACACCGAAAGAAAGACACAAGAGGAAAAAAACTGAGAGGGAGAGACAAAAACAGAGAGAGACAGAGAGAGAGAGAGGCCGACACAGCAAGACACTGAGGGAGAGCGAGACACAAAAAAGTGAGACACAGATAGAGGGAAAGAGAGAGAGACAGCAAAAAGAGAGACAAGCGCAGTTGTGAATAAAAACCAATTGGCGCGCCAACAGAAAAGCTCGAACCCAGGCGCAGTTATCTAGAACGGGCACAAATCCCCACAGGCACAGTAAGAATGGCTGCAGTTCTATCAAGAGAGATTAATTTTAACCTCCTGAGACTTTTACCTGATGTGTGTTTTTTATTTCGTCGAGCTATTTGTGATTATTAGGACCTAACAAGCATAAAAATTATATTTTGTCTTTGTTTTCTTCTAAAAACGGCTTCATGTACAACGTCCTCGTATGGAGACAGTAGGTCTAAAATAAAGAAACAATTGGCTAACAAA
>JAOTRQ010096489.1:0-10459 GCA_028565875.1 Hoplisoma paleatum
GATGTTTATTTAAGTGAGTCTGAGATGTCTAAGTGAGTCTGAGATGTCTAAGTGAGTCTGAGATGTTTATTTAAGTGAGTCTGAGATGTCTAAGTGAGTCTGAGATGTTTAAGTGAGTCTGAGATGTTTATTTAAGTGAGTCTGAGATGTCTAAGTGAGTCTGAGATGTCTAAGTGAGTCTGAGATGTTTATTTAAGTGTAACATAATAGGAACGTTCTTCTAACTTCTGTAAACTAATTAATCAACTGAACAGAAAAACAATGAAGGAACATTTTGTGTTTTTAGGTTCTAATAAAACTGCTCCACAAACAAATTAGAAACATTCAAATTAAATGTTATATAAATGTTCTTACAATGTTCCACTGTAATGTTCCTAAAACTTTACATTATATCAGGGGTTTAAAGTTCTTTAAACATTTTCATAACTTTAAGAAGAAAAAAATGTTTTAAGAACATTAAGTAAACTGGACAATAACAATCTCACAACCAGCGGTTTAACGTTTTAGGAACATTTCGTTTTGGTTGTGCAAACGTTATTTTGTCCAGGTTTTCTTAACGTTCTTTTATAACCCTTTAACATTTGTTAAATGTTTAAAAAACATTAAACCTGAACCTCATTTAAGATTTTATGATTGTTATATTAGTTTATTCTAAAAACATTTAAATGTTTTGAATGTTTAAGTTTGTCTGTGGAAAATATTTGATTAGAACACAAAAGACAGAATAACGTTCAATAAACGTTCCTTTAACGTTCTTCTGCTTAGTTTTACAAATCTTTAAGTTACAAAAGTTAGAAGAACGTTCTATTAACGTTACACATGAATAAACATTCCAGACTTTATTCATAGCATGAATTAGCCGTTAGCAATTTAGTCGTGGTTTGCTATTCAGGTGTCAGCAAGTTCGTTGTTAGCGTAATTTAGCCTTTAGCAGTTAATAAGCGCTAATAAGAAGTAAAGCGTCTTGTTGGAGATGCTCTTTCTATAACAGAGCTCTTAGCATGATCGAGCTGTTAGCATTGTTTAGTTAGAAATGTACATAGTTCAACCCTTAGCATTATTCAAGTGTTAGCAATTCAGCTAGCATGGTCCATGTGTTAGGAATGAACTTGTTCATGTAGAAATTAGTGACGATGACGTCGATCGAGTTTGATGGTTCAAAATGAAGGTTTAGTTTTTGGTTTAATGATTATTTTATTTATATAAAGAATATGATGCTAGTTATTTAAAAATAAAATAAAGAGGCTAAGCTACACGCATGCAGTCGGGTCAGCGAAACTCCAGATGAAAGCTAAGAAGTGTCGTTGGCTACATTAGCTTCATTAGCATTGTTGTGCTGAGACTGAAGGTGAAATTGTTCCTCTCGCATCGGTGATTAAACGTCGCCTCTGCGTCGTCTCACCTCACGGCATCAGTTAAGAGCTAAATCATCATGGATCCACGCTCTGATTACCCAGAATCCCCCCCGGGTGCGGCGGCATTTAATGAAAGCTGATGTGATTGAATTCACAGCGGAGAGAAACAGAAAATAATCGAGTCTCGCGTATCTCGTTTATTTTCTCTGTTCCTCTCCGCCGCGGTGAATCCGACCGACTGCGCTAAACGCTCGGCTGTGTTGTAATTGGACTTTTAGCTGTTAGCAAGATTCTGGAGTTAGAAATTCATTCTTAGCATAACAGAGCCGTTAGCGGGATTTTTTACAATTTATTTTTATCTCTTAGCATAATATAGTCATTAGCATAACGTCGCTGTTAGCATGAGTCGGTTGTTAGAGATGCTCTTTGCATAACAGAGCTCTTAGCATGATCGAGCTGTTAGCATTGTTTAGTTAGAAATGTAAATTGTTCAGCTATTAGCATTATTCGAGTGTTAGCAAATTAGCTAGCGGGGCCCACGTGTTAGGAATTTACCCTTGCCATAACTAGCACAGTTTAGGTGTTTACAAAGTTTAGATGTTAGCATAGTTAGATGTTAGCATCGTTTAGACGTTAGCATATTCTAGATTGTCTAGTTTAGCTGTTTACATATTTTAGATGTTAGCATAGTTTAGCTGTTTACGTTATTTTGATGTTAGCATAGTTTAGCTGTTTACACAGTTTAGCTGTTTACATAGTTTAAATGTTAACATAGCTTAGATGTTAGCATAGTTTAGCTGTTTACAAACTTTAGATGTTAGCATAGTTTATTGTTAGCATTATTAGCATTCACATGTTAGCATTAGCATTTTCTAACTGTTAGCCTAGATTAGACGTTAGCATAGTTTCATTTTTTAAACACTTTAGATGTTTACACAGTTTAGATGTTAACATAGCTTAGCTGTGAGCATAGTTTAATGTTAGCATTGCTTAGACGTTAGCATAATCTAGATGTTAGCCTAATTTAGATGTTTACATTGTTTAGCTGTTTACATTGTTTAGATGTTTACATGATTCAGGTGTTACAAATTACTTCTCAGCATAACTGTTAGCATAGTTTACCTGGGTGCACGATTTAGCTGTTAGCGTAGCATATCTGTTTGCATGATTCAGTTGAATCGCCTTAATATAGCTGTTAGCAGATTTAAAAGAATAAATATATTACTATAATTTATTTGTTGCCTTTTTGGTTGTAGAAATCATTTACCTGTAAACAATTAACTTTTGGCTTACACTAAATATTAGCACAAATGTAGCTGTTAGCAATGTAATAGATTTCTAAGCAGTTTTAGCCGTTGGTGTAATTTAGCTGTTAGAAGTTTATGAGCTGTTATGAATTTCCCCTGCGGCCATAATGTAGTTGTTGGCAAACACACGGCTAACAGAACATGTTAGTCTGAAAAACATTAAAGTAACGTTTTAATAAAACATTTCCGCAACCAAATTGAAACATTCAGAGAAAATTAAATGTATTTTAATGTTCTTAGAGTTTATGAATGCAAGGTTTTTAAATTTAACATCAAACGAGTTTAAGATCATTTTCTTTAAGCAGTTTATAACTTAAAAACTATTAATGTTCCCAGAACGTTAAGAAAGCTGTATGAAATAACGTCCCCACAACCTAAATGAAACATTTTAGAAATGTTCTAAAAAATTTTTTTTTTTAAAAAACGTAAATTTGGTAGCTGGGTCGTAGGTGTTAGCAATTTAGCTGCTACCAGTTTTAACAGTTATAAGTTTAGCTGCTGGCATAATTATAATATTAATAAAACTTTTACTACCTCTTGTTGTAATGAAGTGATTGTAGCGGCTTCCAGTCCATGTTAAGCATCTAAATTTATTTTATAATGATAGAAAAGAAAAAGTTCCTAAAACCACAATAACACACAAATCATCAGTGATTTTTAAACACAAACTCGTATCAAAGACGTCACAAATCCACGTTTATACCAAACTTCCAGTTATTTTACAGTCTTAAATAGAAACGTAAAGTAAATAAAGTCATAAAGTCAATAATTTATTATGTCAGAAATCACATTTCAATAATGAAATCCTGAATCTTCAGTGTAGAGAGATTATTTACTGTAAAAAAAGTCACAACATTTTAAACATTCTTCTCACTTTGTTTACTTTGATTTCACCTCTCATGTGTGTCTTTAAAGGTTCATGCTTCCAGATGATCCTCTCGGGAGACATGGACCCACCCTGGAGAATTTTTTGCGCAAGATTCCACGAGTTCCCAAAAAGCTGCCGTGTCCATACGGTAGGTAAACGTGTCTGCTCGGGGGGTACTACCCATCATCTGTAGGTACGTCTGGCGCTCCAGAACGTGTAGTTACAGCTACTAATGAGGATCTAAAACCTTTTTGATGTGTAAACCATGACGATTGGTGTCAGCAGATGGAGATGCCGGATCAGCTCTGTGTATGGAGAGACACATCCTGATCGGCCATTAATCTGCCAGCAGAGGTCGTAGTTGCATCAATATCCAGCTGTAACTTTTAATCTAATCTGAACAACAGGCCAGTCGTTGTTCCCAGCTGGTAGTTCGAGTGTTAAGGAGGGTGATGGAGCCTGTCAGGGATGTGAATGTGCACACGGGGACACAGAAACACCCCGGGATGTGTGACCCGCCATGAACGTTACACTGACTCCCACAATATTGATTAATAATCCATAAAACTTCGGTAGATCTCGATGTGCTAGAGGAGGGTGATACAGAAAGTGTTTTTATATTATTATAATTGTTTAATGTCATTATAACTGATCGATTATCTTTACTGATAGTGCCGACAGTACGATTCGATCCCTTCAGTTCACTTGAACCCGCACTTTAACCCAAACACACTCTTCAAATCAGCACAAATATCTAAACGATTGTTTGGGATGTAGACAAACCAATTATTGAAACTCTTTTAGACGATGTCAAGGTCGTGTGTCATCACTACCGGGCATTGCAAAATAAATAAAAATAAAGAATACATTAAAAAAAATACAAACAAATTATGTCTTTATGGAATATTGTAGTGTAAACGATCATTTTTTATTACTGAGTTGAAACGTAAACACAGCTAACATGGGTAAAACACTGTTATGAAACTGTTACACACGTCATATCCTGTGTACAAACCTCCATCCTCATTATTAATAATATTGAATCATCAGAAATGTCATGATTTTTTTTTTTTAAAAAGCTCAATTTACTTGATTATAAGGTGATTTTAGACCAAAAGATCAAAATATCAGTTCAAATAATATAAATAATGATAAATTCTGACAGTATATAGGGGGTCCTCATGTATAAATCTAACCCTAGATGTATAAATTTAGAAGAACTGCAATATTTACTCACATAATGGACGCTTCTTTTTTATTCACGCATTTTTTGGTAATTAAATTTTGTTTTTTTATATTTTAGTTTGATTTGTATGTGAATGAATCATTTACTGATCAGAAAACACTTCATTCACAGGATTGCACATATTTGAATCTAGTTTTGGGGTGGATTTAGATATCTCTATCTTACCCTTTAGTCGAATTCGACCCTGGGTTACTCTGTGCACTGCTACCGATCCCCAGAGTATCTCAGCAATTATATTTTACGGGTTAGGTTGCCAGGTCTTTCACCAACCCTGTATCTCTACAGGAATCTTGTGTGTGACTACTGGACAATTTATACATTTCCGATCGACCTAGTGCTTGTTATTGGACTGTGGGAGGAAACCGGAGTATCCGGAGGAAACCCACGTGGACACGGAGAGAACATGCAAACTCCGCACATAAAATCCCCAGCCCGACCCGGGGATCGAACCCGGGACTTCTTGCTGTGAGGCGACAGTGCTGAACCACTCAGCCACCGTGCCGCCTTACACATGATATATTAAATGCTTATGTTACATATGAATATTAGATAATGTTACATAAAAAGGGTGAAGTCTGCATATTCGGGTGTTCACTGCATCACATGTTGTTTTGGTTTTTACTTATTATTCACCAAAACTGTTGACTGGTTTTATACCAGTCTGCTAGCTTAATTGTATATTTTGAAGTTTTAACAACTTAATTAGTTATTTTATTTTATTCATTATTAAAACCTTTTCACAATGATTTGGGCAGAATAAATGGTTTTAGGTCTGTTTGTCTATTAAGTGTGACATTGAAAGCAGCAACCTTGGCTGTCCAGGCACAAACCACATCTGAGTATTGACTTGTTTGTTCTATAGGTTTTACATCTTAATGAAAAGCAATTAAAACTAAATATTATTTTTCAATACTGTGGAAACTGTGTTTGCCTAGTGGGGAGAGCTTAGGACTTTCATGTGAAAGCAAGAGAGTTCGATTCCCAGCTGTACATCTGCCATGCACGGCCCATGTCTCTTCCTGATCCAAGAGAGAACTGTACAGTCTTTCTTATACACTCACCATATTAATAATTAAAATAACTATTCGCTTCATGTCATATTCCAAATCCAGTTTTTTGTAATTGTCTTTGTTGTGTCAAGGGTTAAAGTAATATCAAACACGATCTTTTCCCTCAGCACTGTGAAAAGAACGAGCTCATCTGAGCATGTGGGTCCCATTAGTAGGAAAGACAGTGGCGGTGACGCCAAGAGTAATCGGACACGCACAGCGGGGAGCAACTTGAACAGCAAGAAAGCAAGTGAAAGGTACAACAAACCCTGACCTCAGCTCAATCTCGTCACTGACTTACAACCATTATCTTGAACATAGTTGTTACAATTCACAAAGTAAAATCATTAGTACTGAAGCCAAGTCAAATTAAATTTGTTAGATTCTGTTGATGTTAAAGTCAATTATACGCTGCTGGCAACAATGATGCACCTGTTTCTTTTACCCCAACAGCAAACAGAAGGAGACTGTGTTCAGTGCTGGTAAGTTCCATTGCTACTTGTTAAAAGTTTGTGAACGCAACATTTTTAATCTGAGTTAACGTATCTCCAAGTTGAAATATTAAGGGTCATTAATTCTATTTCTTCCATGTTAACATATAAAAGCATTTTTTACATTCCTGGGCATTCCAGTTGTGTTTATCACTAGAACTACCAAACCACTACCATTTGGCAATTATACCTTTAAATCCCAAAGAACTGCCATTTGGCAAATGTGAATAGCTCTTCTCACCTCCAGTGTTATGTAAATTAGGCCATTACATTTTCAAGGAGACTCTACAATCTTCTCTGGAACAAGTTGGTGAACCCTCACCCCCCAAAAAAGTCAAAATTATTAGATGCCATTTGGCAGCCTCTGGTAGTTCATAAAAGTAGTCATATAAAAATCCTGGTAGTTCTAGTTTAAGCTGGTTGATATTGAACAATGAATGCTTGTAAATGTTAGATCGTAAACAAAACATCGTAAACATCAAGGCACCGACATATGCAGGGAGCGAATACTTCAAGTTCAACTGTGTGCACTCCATTGTTTTAATAGCTATTGCGCTCCCCTTGTGGTCTGCGTTGTTCGGATAAAGGTGTCTGCTAAATGCTGAAAATCTAAACGTAACATTTTGAAATGTTTCATTTACTTTGCCTAGAATTATGATAAATCTCTATTTGCATTTGTATAGTTTCCTGCAGTATGAACATTTTTTTGGCAATTTGTTTTGTAAATGAACTGCACATGTCAGGGTCTTATTGTGTTGAAAAATTAGAATTGCTTGTGTATTCCTGCCACTAATGCCTCGTTTTGGCTAAAGGCTTTTTGCTTTCATTTCCTTGCCTTTTGTCTGTGGTTAGTTTAGCATGCGTGTTACATCCCAGCACAAATTCTTACACGGTTTTATCGGGAACGTCTCTCTCTCTACGCTGCCTGGTAATGACAGGGTGAAGGCTGTTGTGTTCTGATGGGAAAAATTCTCATTCGCAGCAGGGGGATAAAGACCATTAATGTTTTTAAAAAGACTTCTATTAGATAATGAATCCAAAGGAGAATCAGAGAGTGTGAGGCATGAATAATAATGTGATAGGTGGCATCTCATAAAGAAGACTGAAATATATGGCTGATATTTTTTATGAACAGTTTATGAGCTGGAAACTTTTGTACATCACAGTAATGGCGAGCAAAAAGCGGGGTATATAGTTATATAAATCCCTTTGCAAAGAAGATTTATGTCAATTCTGGAACAGAAACGTGTCTTCCCAAAACTGCTGCCACACATTAGAACATAGTAATAATACATTTTATTTGCCTGCGCCGTTCAAGACATTCAAGATCACCTTACATACAAAAGATCCCAAATACTATGTACATAGATCAAGCAGTATGTATTTAAAAATAGAAGCTAAATTAAGTTAAATTAAATAAAAAATAAAAGCGAGATAAAAACAGACAAATACAGATTAGTTATATATAATATAATATATATATATATAATAAACAATAACAGATAGATAAATATGCCTTGCATTCATATAGTGTTCAAATGTTGGTTTTGATGGTGAACTGTAGGTTCAGTAGACCGATAGAAGGTCAGAGGTCAAGGTACTGGACTAGTGATCGGTGATCATCTTGCTGGTTGAAACCCCATAACTGTGTGTACAGTACAATCTGCTGCATGGGCACCATCTCTCAGTTTTTTAATTGGTAGTCCAAAGCGCTATGAAAGAGACCTTTATTCTTTTATAAGGAATAAAGTAATTAATAAAAGTATCAGGTTAACCACCTTCACATAGGCAAGTTTGTAAAACATTACTCAAACACAGATCAGATTCCAACAGGTAACAAGTTCTACAGTCTGGTGGCAGGAAAAAAACCCTCATTCTTGTGTTTAGGGCGAGACTGAGGGGCAGTATTTGAGGGTCTCTCTTGTACACGAATGTACAATAATAAGGACATATCGCTGACGTACAGCGGGGCCATTATGTGAAGTGCCTAAAAAACAAAGAATCAAATTTGACACAGTAATGGACTCGACATTTGATGAAGAGCCAGTGTTTCAATTTTTTACACCGTTAAACATTCGGCTCCCCTGTGACATTTTGGACAAGCTGCAGTCGGGTCAAAGAAAACTCACAAGCAGTCGTATAAACCGAATTACTATAATCCAGGTGTGATGTTATAAAAGCATGAATGTCCGTTTCAAAACCTTTAAATGACAACAAAATGAATTTGTCTGTTAATTTAAGGAACCGAGTCAAAAATAACACTTAGATTTTTTTTGGGGATAGCAGGACAGACTGGGGGAAAAGACATTTCAGATCATTGCCAGATTTTGGTACTGGGTGATGTGCCAAAGACAAATTGAGTTGAAAGAAGGTACTAGATAACCGGTGTCTAATCTCCTTTCATACATTCAGAAGGATTACACGTGGAAAAGTCGCCCCCAGGTTTGAGTGGGAATTACAATGATGTGATGTTTGCATAACAATAGTGAGGACTTCCACATGTTTGAAAGATTTTACCCAGAGGTGTAAGACAAAGTGAAAAAAAAAATCTTATGGTAACCAATGTAGACTTAATGTACTCAAAACTCTGGTTTTATTAGGAATAATTCCTCTGCATTTAACCCAATCTGTGCAGTGAAACATATATTTACACGCACTAGGCGGCAGCACTGAGCACACACGCCTGGCACATTAATCAGGCCTAAATTAGGATTAGATGCTTTGCTCAAGCGTAGTTCAGTCTTGACCTGTCAACTCTCAGAATTCGATCTTATGATAACAAACTCAGCTCTCTAACCACCACCACCACCACCACCGGCTCTAATAATACTGCTCATGTCTTTATTATTAGTGTAAATACCGTTAGATGTCGAGAAATGTTTTATTGGCCGGTGAAAATACACTCTTGGTAGTAAAAGTGTTTAATAGTAGTGACAGAGCTCACACTAAGTAGAACGTATGTTTTTAATATACATTATTAAAGTAACATCGTGCAGATATAGATACAGGTAGATACAGAATGTGTACAAGATTAAATTGCATTTCCAACATTTTTTGTGGTTTTTAAAGTAAAGGTTAAATAAAGGTACAAAAGCACACCAGGTCTGGGAAGGAGTAACGGAAGGGAACAGTGATTAATGAGGGGAGGGTCAGATTAGACCTTCATTACTGCCACAATGTGAAGTCGATCGACATCGGCAAACCTTTCCTGAACAGCGAAAAAATCTCATTAAGAGAGCTTTATTAAATTATTCAAGAGCTGCAGAGCTTCATCACTGTTATCTCTTACACCAATGTTAACCTGAGATTAACGTTGTGCCACTCTCTCCCCGCTTCGGAGTTAAAAATGCTAATTATATGAGTTATGGCTCAGCATTAAATATTCTGTGCTAGTAATAAGAACTTAGATTGGGTGGAATTGAAGTCCAGATTAATTCAGTCAAATACTGGAACAGGGAGGCTTAAAGGTCTTGAAGGTCTTGAATACCATGAACATACAAATTAGGTATGAAGCAAAAACAAAACAAAACATTGTTGTACTGACTGTTGGCAAGATGGTAAATGTTTTTAAGTGGCATTGAGGTAAGATTTGAAAAGTGATCTGGTGATGAAAAGGCTTGTCAGATCTGACAAAAGTTAAGAGGATTTACAGCAATAAGTGCTGAACACCTGAATGGGTCACCAGTCGGTTGCAGGGTGCACACACAGAACAATTTTAGCATCTCCAATTAACTCCAATTATCTTTAGACTCTGGGAGGAAACTGGAGTGCATGTAGAAAACCCACATAGACACGAGGAGAACAGGTCCGGGAATCAAACCCTGGATTTGTTGCTGTGAGGCGACAGTGCTAACCACTAATCCGACCTTTTGTTTTTTGTTTATTGGATAAATAATTGTAGAATAAAAGGTGTTCTAACAAGTACAGCTGGGTAAACAAGAGCATAAAGCAACATGACGCTTTACTTAAGATGATTCTCTCTCCATCTATTCGTTTATCGTCCATTTTCCCAGTTCCTGGGGTAGGATGTTAATGTTTGGAGCAGAGTTTTCCATCCGGATGCCCTTACTGACGACAACCACCAGTAAGTGGTGGGAACTTGTGAGACTACTGGACAATTTCACATTTCCGATCAACCTAGTG
>JAOTRQ010096500.1:0-10459 GCA_028565875.1 Hoplisoma paleatum
GTGGTTGAGGGGTGGATGGGGGGGGGGGGTATTTCCCTGGAGGTTAGAGAACCAGGGTTGTAATCGGAAGGTCGTCGGTTCAATCTCGAGAGTCCACAGATCAGGACTGCTGTTTTTGAGAGAAGCTTCCCAGGCACCATGGCTAGAGCTGCTCAACGTGCCTGCATACTGCCCCCTAGAGGGTGTAAATGCTCAACGTGCCTGCATACTGCCCCCTAGAGGGTGTAAATTCTCAACGTACCTGCATACTGCCCCCTAGAGGGTGTAAATGCTCAACGTGCTGGCATACTGCCCCCTAGTGGGTGTAAATGCCCAACGTGCCGGCCTACTGCCCCTCAGTGTGTGCCAATGTCTAATGTGCAAGCCTACTGCCCCCTAGTGTTTGTAAAATGGCACAGATTGGATTCCATTGAAACTTTTAATCAGTAGAAACTTGGTAAACATGTAAACAATTGGAATCCTTTTCCACTGCAGTGCTTCATTATTTATTTATTACACTTTATATGGGGGGGGTGTTAGGGCCTGACTTAAGGGCACTTTGTTTTATTAATAAATTAATTAATAAGCAGCTGTAATGACAAAAACAAAACCAACAGATAAACAAATATATGAAAGTGTTTGTGGAATAAATCAGTTTTATTCACATTTCTGACGTCATAAATCTTACAAACAACTCGGCAACAAGTTTACCAAATTCCGTCCGGATGAAATCGGCTGGTTACCACGACGACGACACACGAACACACAGATGCGTGCGTGAACAACAGAATCGTGTCCAGAACATCGTGAAGGTCTCAACCTGAAATGCAAACAAGCTTTTCGAAGACGCTCAAATCAGAGAATTTACAGACAGGATATGATGTCACAAATTAAAAAAAAAAAAAAACACGCCAATAAGAAGCAACGCTAACGAGGGACAGGATGGTTTTTCCAAACGCCTTCCTGCGCCGCCTAAAACTCAAAACACACGACAGAGAAAAAGAACGTCGATCATCAGGACAGCCAAACGAAACACAGCTTCATTAGAACCCCACAGATTTTATACCATAATAATAAACAAACAAAACTGCCAATTCCAAACGTCGAAGTCGGTTCAGACGAATCGATGATCTGATAATCGTTACAGTAAAGAACTCACAAGCAAAAAACAAACAGAGCAAACACACCACACGCCACATGCTAGAAGCCACGGGTTTGATTTCTTGGCTAAGACGATCCCGGGGTTTTTGCATGTTCTCCACGTGTCTGCATTGCTTTCCTCCGGGTACTCCGGTGTCCTCTCACCGTCCAAAGACGTGCAAGTCAGGTTGTTTATGGGACGTACTGAAACACGTGCAGGATTGACCTGGGGTGCAGAGGGGTATGCACATGTGTGTGTGTGTGTTTGTGTGTGTGGCAGGCAGATGTTTACAGATGATTTACATGAGTCGGGCTATACTCCACACACACACACTCACACACACACACACACACAAAAAAAAAAAAACAAACACACAAAACAAACTGCAACCATATAGTAAAGTAAACACACACATGTAAATGTTTCCGACAAACTAAATTCCATACGAAAAAATGAACAAAAAGGACCGTGTGTGTGTGTGTGTGTGTGTGTAGGAATTTGAATAATTCGGTGTATTAAAACCAGTTCACGCTTCAGATAATAAGAAGAGAATTAAAGAGCCGTTGGTTGGTGGGGGGTAGATGAGATGGTGGATCTGGTAATCCTCATCCTCCACTTGGCGCCCCCAGCTGGAATGAAGACAATGTGCGGGGAGCGGGTCTGAGGGAGTCCATGGGTGCGTCCAGCTGTTTCAGTTACGCAGGATGAGTTCGTAGCTCTGAGAGACGTACTGAATGAGCTCCAGAGTGCGACACTTCACCGATAGCTACACACACATACACACACACAGAGAGAGAGAGAGAGAGAGAAAAAACACTTTCATCACAAGATTACAAAAACAAAACAATGAAAGTCATAATGGGGGGGGGGGAGATGAAATGACGTGAACAAAAGCACCGGATGATTAAAGTCCGGCTCGGGTTCGATGACCGAGTCTCAGTCCATTGTGCTGGCAGTTCATTTCACATCAGAGGTCCTTTCAGTCTGAGGCTCATCAAATATAAAAAAAATTACAAATCAATCCTAACACGATGTTACAATTACTTTCTTCTGTGTGTGTGTGTGTGTGTGTCATGATAATTATATTAACTTGGTCAAAAACTAAGTCGCTTACAAGATTCAAGATTCATTGTGCATGTGTGTGTGTGTGTGTGTGTGTGTGTGTGTGTGTGTGTGTGTGAAAAAGAGATGTGTATATGTGTGCATCGGTGTGGGTGTGTTTGCGTGTGAAACAGGTGTTTACGAGTAAAAAGGTGCACATCTGTGTGTATGAGCTGCTATGTATTATCATCAGAAATGTGTGTTTGTGTGAAAGAAGGGTGTTTAACTATGTGTGTGTGTGTGAGTGTGTGTATGAAAGTGGTGTGCATCTGTGTGTGTGTGTGTGTGTGTGTGTGTGTGTGTGTGTGTGTCTGTGTGTGTGTGTGTGTGTGTTGGTATCTTGCCCCCCCACTGTGCTGGGTGAGTGGTTTCGTGTTCGTACAGCATGAAGCTCCTCGACTCAATCAAAGCTCAATTTAATCCGGTTCAAATCAAATGAAGAATTTTATGTTTCTCTCGTCATCAAAATGAAACAAAATCAAAAGATACGAACAAACAAACAAACAAACAAACAAACACTATTAATAACATTTCATTAAAGATTCTCCATCGTTAAGTGTCAATCTGTTCCTCCTCTTATTATTTCAGCTGTGTCTGTATTTAATGGTCCACACACACACACACACACACACACACACACACACACACACACGAGATAATAATTATACCCATTTGTGCGTGTATGAGAGGTGTGTACAAAGGTGTGTGTGTGTGTGTGTGTAAGACATACATACATATAGACATGCGCAGGTTTCATAGATGTGTGCATGTCTATGTATGAAGAAGTGTGTGAATAAAAGACTTGTGTGCGTGTGTGTGTGCGTGTGTGTGTGTGCGCGTGTGTGTTTGCTGGTGAGACCTCGGGTTCGAAACTAGTCGCTATAGAAACAAAGCAACAGACACTCTTTAATCCTTTCTGTTGTTGAACCTCCACTCTTCTGACTCCAACATCACCACACACACACACACACACACACACACACACACACACACACACAGAGTTCACAGATCCTACTTCGATAATACTCTCTCCCTCACACACAACCGTGTGTGTACAACACGGTTACTCACACACACACACACTGTTCGCACCTACTGTGATACTACACGCATGCACGCACACACATAAATACACAGTTCACACCTCCTACTGTGATACTATACTCTCACTCTTTCCCTGCCTCGCTCACACACACACACACACACACACAATTTATTTACTACATAAACAAATATTCTCGTGTTAATTCCGTCGAGGGGAAAAACATTTTATGGTAATAAATAAAAGTATCAGACTTTTAGTTTGATGTATGTATAAAAATCTATACTATATGCACGTACACACACACACACACACACTTACCGTGTAGTTAGCGAGTCCACTCTGCACACGGAGCTCCGCCAGCACCCAGATCCCGTTGGCCAGTTTGATGGACTGGAACAGGAGCTCCATGGCCTCCACGTTGTGTTTGGCCACCGTGAACACGTTACTGGCCTGCAGTTTGTTACTCGCACCATCTAAAACAAAGGGAGGGCTTACCACAAGAGAACGTTTAAATACACGGTGCACCCGGGGGCCGGATCAGGGGGCCCGAAAGACGCCTCACCTGCGCTGAGGTGGCAGTCCTTAATCTGGAACTGAGCCTCGTTGGGAACGTCCATCCAGGTCTGCAGGAACGTCTGATGATCTGAGACGTGAGGAAGGACAACGAGCAAGAACCGTTAACAGGAAGTCGAAACTAAAGCACGTACGCACACACACACACACACACACACACACACTCACACACACTCACACACACTCACACACACTCACCCATCTTGCCGTCCTCTACGAAGATCATGCTGATGGGATACTGACAGCTGAAGTAAAACACGTCGATGTTGTTCTTCACAGCCACCTTTAAAGAGAAACAGAAATTAAAACACGGAATAAAACAGGTCGAAAGCCGATCACGCCCATTTCTATACATCTCCCCATCCCCAAACTTGTTAGTGGGGGGGGGATATATTTAGCAGCGAATTAACATTTTAGTCCCACGGTGAGGAAACTTGACATTATTGTAAAGACGTGACGGTGATGCACCGAATCCACCACATCCATTGCGCGATATTCCAAATCCCACCCTCCCCATCCCCCACCCACGAGTGTTTACGCTCCACATGCGACGATTATGGCGCGCCTGCGTGCGTGCATGCGCAAAGGTCACGGGTAGAACACGCCATCGATCGGAGTGCACTCTGCATAAGCGAGGACTATAAAAACGTCCAAACACGGTGAATAAGCGGCATGAATAATTCATACATACTGCACCGATGGCCCCCCCCCCCCCCCCCCCCCCCCCCCCCCCCCCCCCCCCCCCCGCCTGTCTCACTCTCACGCAACGCTCACACACGATGGAATGAATCGTCCCTCCTATATTTTTTTTATTGTTTTTGTGGTTTCTCAAACGTTACCTGGAGGTTGTTCAGTGGTTGCATTTTCATGACGGGTCCGTTGATGCTGAGAGGGAGGCTCACCTCCACCGTCTGGTTCGGACTGATGGGGGTGAGGACCTGCAGCGGGCCCGCCGGGGACAGCCCGAAACTATGGGAGGGAACCAAGACAAAGTAAAGATGAGTGTATGTAATCCTAGTCTGTGAGACTACACAACAGTTCGTGTGTGTGTGTGTGTGTGTGTGTGTGTGTGTGCACGCGTGTGCAAAAATGTTTCTCAGTAAACGAACGAGTTACATCCTGCATTATATGATGAAATGAATCATTATGGGGGTGAATAAAAGTTCTTTCGGCTCCCCCTTGTAGTCTGCAGGGTAAAAAGCGTCCCGAACACTTCACACCCAACACCTGCTTTATGATAAATACCAGTTAAAGAGACACTTTAACAGTAAAACATCAGATCTGATGGAGTTTTAATGGTTCTGGACGAATGAATCCAAGACGGAGCGACAGATTAAATGAAGTTGTTGTAGGTTCGAGTCAGAACAGAGGTTTACTGAAGTAATAAATCTTTATAAAATCACCACGACGACGACATTCTAGTCTCGCATCATTATGAGCATCGGTGTGTCTCACATTTATAGTTCTGTGTGTAACTTCTACCCGTCTGTGGAAGCATCAATTATTAATCAGATTATTATTCAAACCTGCAGCAATAAAGTATCTCTGTCTGTCTCTGTGTGTGTGTCTCTCTCTCTCTCTCTGTCCGTCTCTCTCTCTTTCTCTCGCTCTCTGTCTGTCTCTCTGTCTGTCCGTCTCTCTGTCTGTCCGTCTCTCTGTCTGTCCGTCTCTCTGTCTGTCTGTCTGTCCGTCTCTCTGTCTGTCCGTCTCTCTGTCTGTCCGTCTCTCTGTCTGTCCGTCTCTCTGTCTGTCCGTCTCTCTGTCTGTCTGTCCGTCTCTCTCTGTCTGGGTCTGTCTCCGTCTGTCTCTCTCGGCCTGTCTCTCTCGGCCTGTCTCTCTCGGTCTGTCTCTCTCGGTCTGTCTCTCTCGGTCTGTCGGTCTGTCTCTCTCGCTCTCTTACCTGTTCTTATTAAACTGGATGGCGAAGTCGGTCATGACACTCATGGCCTTGTTGGTCAGTGACAGGTCCATATGGACGACGCCACCGCGCCTGGCGAATGTTCCCGTGATCTCCAGGCCCTTCGCCTTCATCGCCGGCAGCCAGACCTGCAACATGAGGTCACACAGACGAGTCGTTACCCCGCGTTACCGAATCCAACGTCCATAGCTGCGTTACGATATTATGACCACTTCCTCATCGTCGACTGCGCCATCGTTGGAAAAACTGACTCCCCATCAAATGAAACGAGTATCCGGGGGCCCTGTTGGCCGTCAGGATCCATCCTCGTTTTGCACTACAGTCAGCAAGGCTACGGATATCTGCGACGACCTTGCAGGCCTTGTGCTACATGGACACGACATATAAATGCCTGTGCAACAAGGTCAGGTGTCCCAATACTTTTGAGCACGCAGTGTGCGTTGTAGCCGTTAATAAGACCGACAGATCGCCGCCCCACCCACCCACAACACACACACACACACACACACACCCCACACACACACGCATGCTGAGGAAGATTTAGAAGGACAGTCTTACCGTTTTGGGTGGAACATAAGCTCCCGTGGTCATTCCTACACCCCCGCCGAGATCGAAGAGGTCACTCAGTCCCCCTCCCACAGCAGAGACGGCGCCGACACCGCCGGGCCCCCCAGCCGGCGCGGCACCCAGGCCGACGCCCATCTGTGTAAACATGAGAGACTTTCGGTTACGTTCCTGACGGTTCGGGTTGCATTTAAAATCTACGTTTCACGACGTCCTCCGAAACAGCCGCGTTCTCGAGTCCCTTCCGCTCATGAGGTTTCGTACGGCCGAATCGGAGGTTAAAGGTCGAAAACAAATGATGCCGGACTCACCGCGGGGCTGCCGCTGATGTCTCCGAGCTGCGGGGGAAACAACGAGAAACAGTGTTAGGGTAATTTATAGTGGCATGATGGAAGATGAACTCACCAAACAGATGGAAACGACGGAAAAAACGGCGCATCGTTTGAACCCATGGAGTCCGGATGAGTGTGTATCTCGATTTGGTGTGTGTGTGTGTGCATGCATGTCTGAGTGCGCGTGTGTGTCACTTTTTCTCGGTGGTTCATTAATTACCGTCTCAGATTCGTCTCCCATCTGCCGGCGGAGCGAAGAGACAGAGAGAAGAGAAAACACACAAGCGTCAGAGCAAAGAAACATGACGGAGAATAAAGAGCGTGGCAGGGTGTGTGTGTGTGTGTGTGTGTTGTGTTTTTATTGAGTGAGTTGTGGAGCTTAATTACGTTTTTTGTAATGGAAAATTGGATTTGAAATCACAACAAAGAGGAAAAGAAACAGTTGCCAGGAGCGGATTCAGTTAAACTCGGCTTCACATGATGTAAACAAAAGCATTGTTAGGGATGTAACGATACAATTTACCCACAATGCCACACGACTCACGATACTGACAAAGGTGTGTGTGTGTGTGTGTGTTCCTCTCCGCAAGCTGTTGCAGACTTGTGAACCTGTTCAGGTGTCGAGTTTATTCATCCACTGTCTGTGTGTTTGACTCAGAACCTCGGCAACAGACTTGCGACCTGTTCAGGTGTTTCATGTATTTGTCCACTGTGTGTGTGTGTGTGTGTGTGTGTGTTCATCTCTGGATCCACGTGAGACGCTTGTGTGGACGTACCAGACTGTCCAGTCCTCCACCCAGCAGGTCGACCGCTCCCATCTGCATGGATGGTGGCATGGAGGGCACGTTGGCGGCGGGCGGCGCGAGGTCCAGGTTCAGCAGGTCGCCGAGGAGATCACCCTGGGATGGGATGACCGAGGGCGTAGCGTCGGGGGCTCCCGCCGTCTGGACCACGTCTGGACTTTCGGAGCTTTCGCCCCTAAGAGAAAAAAAAAAAATCGAGGAACAAGAGGCACCGTTTACTAGAAATGAAGTGTCCCTGCACATCCACTGCTGTAGGTGGCGATGGCGCGCTCTCCTTAAAAGCGTCAAAGGCCACGAGCGAAGACGACGTAGTTAAAGTCAGTCATCGCCACGACGACGAGGAATTGCTCTCAAATTTGCATGTTCTCCCCGGTGCGCCCCGGCTTCTGGTTTTTCTTTCGCACAGTCCAAAAACATGCAGATTCGGGTCAATCGGAGATACGAAACCGATCCACAACATAAAATAAAACATATTCTTTTTATATCGTTTATCTACATGTTGTCTAGAGTTTCCTTGGCCTTTTTAAAAAAGTGCCTACATATAAAATATAATAATCGTGTAAGAATATTAAACATAAATATTATTTAGGACCTCGTTCTTACTCTTTAGAAAAGCTTTTAATACGTGCAATAGGGTGTAAACTCACGAGCCGGCGCGGGCAGGAAGGCGTTTGTGCTGCACCCCGCGACTGCCCTCCACGAAGGCGCTGGGCGGTTTGTGGTAGACGGACGCCAGCGTCCCGATGTGGCAGATGAGCTCGTCCAGCAGCGTGGGTTCGATCAGGTCGGTCTCCTCCGAGATCAGAGGCTTCTCAGCCAGGACCACTTCCTTGGCGGCGACGGGGTCGGTGGACAGCAGACGCCAGTAGATGTAACCCCGGTCACGTAGATCCGGGTTATCAGAGTCCTAAAAAGAAACCAACAATCGTTCTCTACGTGCATTAATAAGATGAGTGACGAGTGGACACCCCACAAGAGCTTGTAAAGGTGCTCGGACCCGGTGAGACGTCACACCTGTCGTATAATCTGTGCGATGCTAACGGCGTTAGCTGGGTAGTGTAACACGATCTAATCGAAATCATGTGATAATCATCATAAAGCGACGAGCTGAAGGCTTCAAAATTACATAATAATAAATAAAATGAATAAAAACAAGAATATTAAAGTTAAATAAATAAGAATAAAAGCTGATAAAAACATATGTACAGAAGTTCTGATATCAACTGTTAAGTTTCATTGTTCAGATTTATCTTATTAACTATTTATATTATTATTAATATATATTATTATAAGTGTGTTATTAACTATATATTATGATTAGTGTCTTATCAACTGTCTTATAATGAGCAAGTTATTAACTATAAGTTGTTATTATTATTATTATTATGAGTGTACTATTAACTATATATTATGATTATTGTGTTATTAACTATATATTATTATTGTGTTATTTTCTATATATTATTATTAGTAGTGTATTATTAACTATATTATTAGTAGTAGTAGTGTATTATTAACTATATATTATTATTATTATTATTATTATTGTGTTATTTTCTATAAATTATTTTTATTAGTGTGCTATCAACTATATATTATTATTAACTATATTATTAGTAGTAGTAGTGTGTTATTAACTATATATTATTATTATTATTAGTGTGTTATTAACTATGTTATTATTATTATTATTGTGTTATTTTCTATAAATTATTATTATTAGTGTGCTATCAACTATATATTATTAACTATATTATATATTGTTATTAAGTATATATCATTATTACGTGTTATTATTAACTACATATTATTAATCTCTTATGAACTATACACTGGTATTATTGTGTTAATAATTAGATATGATTGTAAATAAATAAATAAACTGTGGATGATTATTATGAGTTTAGTTTTTATTTCCACTTCATTCGTGTCTCCAGGAACCGTTGAACTACACTGTGTAACGTTTACCTGGGATCGTTTTTACACCAGACACACACTAGATGGCAAAATAAACATTGAGTGTGTGTGTGTGTGTGTGTGTGTGTGTGTGTGTGTGTGTGTGTGTGAGGTCTCACCTGGGTGGCCAGGCTGAGCACTTGCTGGACGAGCTCCTGGGTCTCGGTGGGTTTCTTCAGGAACAGTTTGACAATGGCTGTGAGGAGCTGCAGCTGCACCTGAACGGGTTCCCATCACACGCATTCATTACGATGGTCATGCACAATGATAAACCCCTCCCCCCAACACCCTCCACGTTACCTGGGTACTTTCATCATGGAAACCCTCCATGAAGCTCTCCAGCAGCTCGTCGGCGTTGTCGATGCGCTCGGCGTATTCGCCTACGATCCAGATCATGGCCGCCCGAGCCTCTGGTTCATCCAGAGAGTCCAGGTTCTCACACAGGGTCGCAATCACACTTTCGTACCTGCGCACGCACACACGCGCGCACACACACGAACACATAGATTTATTTATTAGTAAGGATTTAATTTAAGATAATTTAATTAAGATACATATTCATATAAAGTTTGTATCATAATTTTGTGTATTTTGCTCATTTCTTTACATTTTGGTCGTTATTTTCTACTACATTCAGGACAGACATGAACGCTACAGTGATTAAAAGAGGCACCGGGGGGTGCTAGAGGGGCAATTTACTTGTTGGGGTATTTGCGGAAGATGTCCTTGATGACCACGATGGCCTCCTGCACCACGTAGTTGACTTTGGTCTGAATGAGATCCAGCAGGGTGCTGACGCAGCGTTCGGCTGATTGCTGGAACACAAACAGAAATAAAATGATGTACGTCTCCGTATGTCTCTGTACGTCTCCGTATGTCTCTGTACGTCTCCGTACGTCTCTGTATGTATGTACGTCTCCGTATGTCTATGTACGTCTCCGTATGTATTACGTCTCCGTATGTCTCCGTATGTCTCTGTACGTCTCCGTACGTCTCTGTAGGTCTCCGTATGTATGTACGTCTCCGTATGTCTCTGTACGTGTCCGT
>JAOTRQ010096511.1:0-10457 GCA_028565875.1 Hoplisoma paleatum
GTGTGTGTGTGTGTGTGTGTGTGTGTGTGTGTGTGTGTGTGTGTGTGTGTGTGTGTGTTTGTGTGTGTGTGTGCGTGTGTGTGTGTGTGTGTGTGTATGCGAGTGAGTGTGTGTATGCGAGTGAGTGTGTGTGTGTTGTAATGGCGCACAATAAATAGGACGCAAATAAACATTTTATTCTTCCCTGCATTTTGTAGCATCTGTGGTTCATTTCTATGTTGGTTTGCACTTTTTAAACTTGAGAAAAGAGCCAGTGTGCATGAGCAGCCATGCGCACTGTGTGCGACGTGAACTTAAAAAAAAAATCATAGTTTGTTCAGCTACTGAACTGATGATGTGATTAGTAACAGCTAAAAATTACCTAGTTGAATATCCGCCATTTTGGCTTCATTTCCATCCGGAAATGGATAGGACCGGATAGTTAAAAATGGCTGGATATCCAGCCAACCGGAATCCGTTATCCGGTACAACCCTAGTTTAAGCTTATTTATGTTTTTATGTCTAATAGACATAAACAACTTTATATAGTGGACAATAAGACTATCACTAAACTGATCTCTGATCTTTGACATATGTATAGCCGTCTTCTTTTCATCCATGCACTCTGCACAGGCAGCTCTTCCGCCAAAGAAGATCCTTGTCCACAGCATAAAAAGATCCCATATTTATTTATTTATGCTGTCTTGATTGAATGCGCTTTAAAGCTTGTAAATACCAAGGTGGACCATTAAAGGGTAGATCGTAAGGATGGACCTACTAACATAGTTAGCACTACTGTATTGCTTTTTCTTGTAAATTGCAAAATAGGGTAGAACTGTTATGGTTGTCTACATAAGACTTTTAGATTAAATGTGGACAAATGACATTGAGTTAGCCTGTAATCTTTCCATGTGTCTTCCTCTTCCTCTAATGTCAAATAGACATTAATTAGGAAAACACTTCATAAAATGCACAAGAAGTAACCCTTATAATATATGATAAAATAAAACTCATCAGAGTTTCAAGTCAAGACTTAGTTAAAGTTTTTCAACAGCATTAAGACTATGATATTATCATGATGACATTCCATATATCCATAAATCTAGGATCCTCTTGGATCTAAAATATAAAATTGTGTTAATATATACAGCCATTTTGGCGCTCTTTAAAAGTTAAAAGGTTTCAAATGTGCTTAATAAGCACAATGATCAGTACTGGGAAGACAATGGACATCAACTTGTACAAGTGATGAACCAAAGCATTCCAATATTTGAAATAAATACTACATCACAACCTCATGGAATGTAAACACCTTAACACATTTTTAGCAGAAGAGTAAAAGTAAGGTCATCCGTATCTTCTCATTGTATTGCTGGATTATATTCACTGCTGGAAGAATTATTCTGGGAATCTCTGGGAATCATTTCAGCTTCATCACTTTTCTCTGGCAAAATGAATACAACTTGGGCTCTTTCATTCTCCAACCAAGCTGCCCTTTAACATGTCATGAAGAAAACGAATGCCCAGAGTTTTATATATGATTGCCATCATTTACTAAAGTCACATCCACTGGAGACGATGCTTTATAAAATGCAGCTCTAGTCTTATCAGCGTAATTAATCACTGCATGTTGGCAGGTCTTAGTTTATTGCCCTATTTTTACCATGGAAGCGTGTGGACCCAGAATGACTGGCGACGTACATAAAATGGACACATAATGAGATGAACTGGGATATAGTGAAGTCAGTGGCTTTGCAGAGCTTCAACACTATCATAAGATCAGATGGTTTAAGGAAAACAGAGTTTCAACTCAATATCTGCTGCTAATTTATCAAAGTAGAGATTGTTTCCATTTATCAATTTATGTAACTCATGTCCGTGATACAATTTGGAACCACTATTCTTACATCATTCAGACAAGAGATCTAGACAAAAACATTAAATAAATTACCAGATAATTATTTTGGGACGTGGCCAGAGGCAGCGTAGTTCCGTGTTTATGGAACGCAGTTCCTCACACTCAGCATGTGAAGCTTAATAATAAATAATTCTTACTAAATTCCAGTCAACATTTGAAGACTCTATTCAGTATGATGAGACACGTTCTCTTGACTGACTTTACTTGAACAAAATCACCACAAACAAAGACTATCTTCTGTTCTTTGTTCCGATTAAGCTGAATTTTGGTCCGAATAACCAAACAAAATTACACGTATATAATAGGATTCGTTTTGGTGCTTTAGGATTTGATCCGAATACCCGACTGGTCTGATAAACCGGTGGTCCTATTAACCAGAATCAACTGCAGTACTAATTTAATTCTGAATTTTAATCATATTTTAATCAAATTTAGTAAACATTATCACAGTAGAAACCCAGATGGAAATACAACACATTAAAAGTCAGACCCATGAGGCATCACCATGAAAACTGTGTAGTAAACACAATAGAGAAATGACTGTTGCCCTGAAGATGCCAGCTTGCTTAGAAAAAGAAAATCCACACTCAACCTCAGGGTCTTAATGAATGAATTAATTTATACTTTGATTATAGACATAACAAACAGTGTTGGCCAAAAGTATTGGCACCCCTGCAATTCTGTCAGATAATACTTCTTCCAGAAAATGATTGCACTCACACATGCTTTGGTAATAATATCTTCATTTATTTTGCTTGCAATGAAAAAACACAAAAGAGAATGAAAAAAGTCAAATCATTTATCGATTTACACAAAACTACAACAATAGGCTGACCAACAATAGACCAAAAGTATTGGCACCCTCAGCCTAATACTTGGTAGAACAACCTTTAGACAAAATAACTGCAAACAACTGCTTCCGGTAACCATCAATGAGTTGCTCCAGGTCCCTGAGATTTGAAGGGTGCATTCTCTAAAATGCCATTTTGAGATCTCTCCACAGATGTTCTATTGACTTCAGGTCTGGACTCATTGCTGGCCACTTTAAAAGTCTCCAGGGCTTTCTCTCAAACCATTTTCTAGTGCTTTTTGAAGTGTGTTTAGGGTCATTGTCCTGCTGGAAGACCCATGACCTCTGAGGGAGACCCAGCCTTCTCACACTTCCCTACATTATGCTGCAAAATTTGTTGGTAGTCTTCAGACTTCATAATGTCATGCACACGGTCAAGCAGTCCAGTGCCAGAGGCAGCAAAGCAACCTCGAAACATAAGGGAATATCTGCCATGTTTGACTATAGGGACCGTGTCCTTTTTTATGAAGACCTCTTTTTGCCCCTGTAAACTCTATGTTGATCCCCCAAAAAAGCTCTACTTTTGTCTCATCTGACAAAAGAACATTCTTCCAAAAACTTTTTGGCTTTCTCAGGTAAGTTTTGGCAAACTCCAGCTTGGCTTTTTATGTATTTGGGTCAGAAGTGGGGTCTTCCTTGGTACCTTAACATACAGTCCCTTTTCATTCAGACGCCGACGGGTTGACAATGTTGTACTCTTGGACTGCAGGGTTGCTAGAATATGTTTGGATGTTAGTCGATGTTCTTTAGCTACCATCCACACAATCTTTTGTTGAAATCTCTCGTCAATCTTTCTTTTTTATCCACATGTAGGCAGGTTAGCCACAGTGCCATTGGCTTTAATCTTCTTGATGATCTTGCACACAGTAGACACAGAAACAGATGAAGAAAATAAAGAAGACTCTGAAAACTTGCGAAGCAAAATTATGAAAAAGTATGAGCAATCTCAAGGCAACCTTCTTTATTTTTTCCATGCTTAATGTGGTACACACAAGGACACAGGACAGATGTTGAGTCAACTTTAATCCATTTCAACTGGCTGCAAGTGTGATTCAGTTATTGCCACCACCTCACCTCTTATGTGCCACAGGTAAGTAACAGGAGCTGTTAATTACACAAATTAGAGAAGCATTACATTTTTCTAAGGGTGCCAAAACCTTTGTCCACCCCTTTTTTATGTTCGGTGTGGAATTATATTGTTTGACTTTTTGACAATTCTTTTTGTGGTTTTCCATTGAAGACAAATTAAATGAGGATATTATTACCAAAGCATTTGTGATTGCAATCATTTTTGGAAAGAAATTGAGTATTATCTGACTGAATTGCAGGTGTGCCAATACTTTTGGCCAACACTGTACATATTTAGTAAGGGTTTTATTACACATAAAATCATAATCTCCCTCCCCTTTCATCTCTGATAAGATATGGAGCATTTGATGTGCTCATTGATGCTCCAAAGATAATTCCTTCATTCCTTATTAAAAATGTTATGATACACTTTACCCACAAAGTGATAAGATTCACAATACTGGGCTCACAATACATTTAAATAATAAATAAATAAAAAACTGAAGATAATTACAATTCTTTGCTTAGAAAGAATCTTTCTCTGGCATTCTCTTTCTCAAACCATTAATTCGTTTGTCCTTCCACAATGATTGCCCTTTTATTTCTGGGTTAGGTGGAAACTCGAGAAAAAAAAACTCAAAAAGGTCAAAACCCAAATAGGGACAGTGTAGCCTAGAGGGTAGAGCGTTGAGCTGTGAACCCGAAGGTTGGGGGTTCAAGTCCATGTCTCTGGGTCAGAAGTGGTGTCATTAACCCTGTCTGCTCCAGGGGCGCCATACGTTGGTTGACCCTGCGCTCTGACCCCAACTTCCAGACAAGTTGGGATATGCAAAGAGAAACATTTCGTTGTACTGTACACCTGTATATGTGTAATGTCAAATAAAATTTAATTTTGAAATGAAAATTCCACCTTGTGTTTGAAAACTACATAGTTCCGGGACCCTCTGCTGTTTAAAGTTTAAAAAACAATTAGTCTTAAATGTTTCATCAATTCAAATTGTGTTTTAAACTGATTATTTGTGAATCATTAAAACTTAATTAATAAAAAATAATTTACTGACATCTGAAATAAAGAAAAAAACAATAAAGTCTTTGTAATATTTTTGGCCGTATAAGTTTCACTGGGGAGCTGCACCTTGCTGAGCCCACGACAAGCAGAACACTTTTTAACACTGAGCAGATGCCTGCATTTATCCAAACTGTAACCATGTGGTGCTGAGCAGAAGGAGGGATAGATGAAGTGAGTCTTACAGATGAGGCGATGGTAGTAATTCAGAGCTCACGCTGGGGCTGTGTGTCACATCTGATAATACAGGCCTCGTGACCAAAGCTGATAGGATAATTAATAGATTGATGAGCTCCTCAAATGCATGCTGAGGCTTATTCAAATGGATTGGGCTGGTGGAAATAATTAAGATAATCTTGGATCATACCTGCCCCCTTTTGAGCAGCTCCAAAGAACTGTCATCTGAACCTGAGTGTTTGGAGAAACGGAATACTGATACCCGTATCGATCCGATTTAGCTACAAAGAACGATTTAATGTACTAGGACTGTCAAAAAACTTCAATGGTTCATCCTGTTTGGCATGATCCTGCTTCCAAGCATACAGAACTTGTGTCTAGCTGTTTACAAGGTATATTACAGCGTGTCATTCAATACTTATTCCTTATAGGTTTCCTGTTGGGTTGTACTGTTGTGTAAGGTTTTACTTTTGTGTGTGTACACTTTGGTTTCTTTAATGACAGGAAATGATTATTCACTAAACAAGATTCATCAACTTAATTTTCAACTTTTATATCAAACACACTCATGGATGGTCCAGTATATCCAATTCATCTCACTTGCATGTGAGTGCCATGGCCTGGTGGGAAATGGCTAACTGGGTAGAGAACTAGGTTTGTCATCGGAAGGTTGCCAGTTTGATGCAGAGAGTCAAGAACTCAGGACTTAAGTGCCAATAAGTGCATGGTAAAATGCTATATTACCAATTCTTTACCTAAATAAATGATATACACATATACACGGTGGACTTTAAAATACACGCATTGTAGGCTGACAAACATACACACACAAACACATACACAATTGACTGTATCAAACTGCACTTGTTTGTTGCAATGTATACATTTTTTGCACCAACTCCAGATCTTTGCTGCTGTATTACAATTATATTTGCACATGCATTTCTTTGCACTTTAATGTGCGCTGCTAATGTTTCTATGTCCCACTCTTTACTAACGCTTCAGAAATAGTGTTAATAAGTTCTTCATGTTATTCTAGTAGGCCATTGCTTTGACATAAAACCATGCTTGTGTATTATTGCTATAATATTGAGAAAATGTCATTCTATAAACACATTTATTACAGTCTCATTCATTTATGATTTTAGATGAAAGTAAAAAGCAAACAGTGCTTGTACATCTCATGAAATATTACTTCCTAAAAGGTGCCTATTATTCCCATAAGAACCTTCCTCAATGGTGATTAGCAACATATATAAGAGCATGAATTACCCCAGATCTCATTACCCTCACCACAGAAGTTCTCTGGTCATTTTCTACACTTAACTCACAGATTTATAGCAGTTTATATCCCAATTATCTATAAATATGTCCAGTCAACGAGACAATTGGTTACATGGGTGATATTGCTGTTAGTATTGTTATGTTTCTGGTAACTCATGCTAAACCATCTTTGTTTGTGTAAATGAGTTTTTTACTATCACCTCCTGCTGAAGTGAAATTATCTGGTTTCACCACATCACTGGCCCTCCATGGTGGATCCAGCAGTGGTTAATTCTTATATGGATTTGGGAAAAACAGCTAATTGTGGAAAATTATGCCAGTAAACTGGGTTAAATACACGGAAGAAGAGAATGAGTGCAGATATGGTGTTTGTTTCTTTTTTTGTTTGTTTGTTATGATGACCTGATTTTGGTCAGGGCTGTTGTGGCTATGAAGCCTGTATTTATATGGATTCATTTTACTATATTGATCAAAAGTGTGCATTTTTGCGATAAAGATTTCATAACACATTAAAGTTTTTAAAGACTAGAAATCAACTAGTATTGTTTGTAATTAAATGTCTACATTGATTCTAAATACATTATATACATGCTATATACATATATATATATATATATAGAAGGAAGACATAAAAAGATTTAACAGTTTAGTTTCTACATCACAAAAAGCGTGTTAGGTTTGAGACACAAAATTGTTTGTTATTGATGTTACAGACATGCAGTGTTGGGCATGTTACTTAAGTAGTTAGTTATAGTTACTTCTCGAAAAAAGTAACTGGGATAGTAACTAAATTATTGTATAATAAAAGTGTTATAACTTTTACCAGAGAAAGAAATGATTGAATTACTTTTGCCATTGATATTGATTTAGATAAGATTTAGCAATTTACCAAAATATGATAATATGTATCTATGTGTTTACCCGTTTTTTGAGTCGTTTTTGCCCGCTACCGATCCCCAGAGTTACTCAGCAATTACATTTTTATGGAGTAGGTTGTCAGGTCTTTCTCCAACCCTGTATGGCTAAAGGGACCTTGTGAAACTACAGGACAATTTTACCCATTTCCGATCAACCTGGTTCAAGTTTTTGGATTGTGGGAGGAAACCCGGAGGAAACCCACGCTGACACAGGGAGAACATGCAAACTCCGTACAGAAAGCCCCTGGCCCAACCCCCGGATCGACCCGGGACTTCTTGCTGTGAGGCGACAGTGCCAACCACTTAGCCACCATGCCGCCAAAATATGATAATAAGGTAAAAATAATAATACACTTATAAAATAAAAAAGTGTATTTACTGGCACGTTTAAGGTTAAGATTGCAATGGCCTGTTGGTTAGAGAACTGGGCTTGTGGTCGGAAAGTTGCTAGTTTGATTCAGAGAGTAAGCAAGTCAGGACTGAAATACCCTTGAGCAAGACACCTTCCTGGGCCCCCAAGACTAGGGCTGCCTATCATGCCAGGCATGTGTGCTCACTGTATCCTTTTAGTGTTCACTAGTCTGTGTAAATATTTTTCACTGCACAAATTGAAATTAATGTTAAGAATTTTTTTTTTACGCACATGGGTAAAACTATGCCACCGTGTCCGGTTTAGTGTTTTATAATTTGTTAGCTAAAAAAATATTTTTGAAACTTTGGAACAAATGCATATAAACACTGCTTATTTGTTGGACTAGAGTTTCGGAACCTTATGCTGTATGACATTCCATGAACATGCTTTTCATGTTTATGTATTAAGTATGAAACCAGAAGGAAAGTGTTCCGTATAATTTCTGTTAAACTTAAAGTATTGTTCTTTTATTTATAAGCATCAGCTGCTTCACATTTTCTAAACTGATCGGCCAGAATTCCAAACCAAAAGCAGATTTTTTAGCATACTTGTGGAGTTTTGCTGCCTGAGGGAATAACTGAAAGATCTAGATCTGATGTCTGTTTTAGGTCTTTGAACACTAAAAAACTCTGGAAAAGATTCTTAACTCATTCTGTGGTGTGAAGAAACAAAAGAAATCAAGCAACCAGCCAGCAGTTTAATCTAAGTATCCTGATTTGATTCTTAAGATGGTATCAGAGTGTGCCATTCATTTATAGCTGACAGATCGGCTGTACAGTACTTTTTTTAATGACGATCAGAGAAGTCTTATGATTTATGGGGCGGTAAATAAATAGACATCTAGAATGAAATAAGAGCACATTCGTTTTAGTGGTTGTTTGTGCGGGTTATGTTCAGATGTTTTGCACATTATTATCAAAACAGTTAAGCTGCATGTTTAAAATTATCATTTGAATACAATGGTCTGGTCACATCTACCTAATTTAAAGTACTTTAAAAATCATACATCTGTACTTTTCATAATCAACAAGGTGGCAGAGCTTGTACCGTAGTTACAAAAAAGCAATTATTTTACTTTTTTCTTTAATTTTCCCATTCCGCCACAGAGGCTTATGGTTAACATTGTTGCAACCATAGGATGAAGTCAAGGTTTGATAATTGGGTAAGGCAATCTGGGACTTTCTGTATGGCGTTTATATGTTATTTTATGTATGCAGACATGCAGGTTAGATACTATGCAGACATGCAGGTTTAGATACTGAAATTGTTTTGTGTGGGTGTGTTGTTTCTGTACTTTTCAACAGACTGGTGACCCATTCAGATGTTTTGTTTATGTTACTTTTAAAGTAAAGAAAGCGATGGTAAAATTGGATGATGTAAAACTTTCTGTGTGTAGTTTGCATGTTCTTTTCATGTATGCAGACATGGATGAATGGACGAATGATGGATGATCATAAGTTTTGGCTGATTTTGAAGCACTCACATTCTTACTTGCTCTTCCAATCATGAAATGGAGAGGGTGGGGGTCCTATTGTTTTTCAATGATTGCAAGACACATTTCCTTCAGAGATTGAAGGAAAGTGGCTCATCCAACAGAGAGACTATTTTGATCCTTTTTTTATTTGAATGCTCGGACACACCCTCTACTAGACTGGTTTTATCTACCTTCACAAAACATAAGGTAGGCAAGACTTGCTTTATGAAAGGTTCTAGCCTTTCTGTATATAGTTGTATATGTTCCCCAAGGTTGTGTGGGTTTATTCCGGGACCTCAATTTTCCTCTGACAGTCCAAAGACATGCACGCAAAATTGTCCATGAATGTGTTTGATACAACTTTGTAAAATAATGAATCTGATTTTAAAATATATGAAATATTGTTAAAGTCCTAACAAGAAACAAACCACACAAAGTTCTCGTGCCTAATATAAAACAGTAGCTAGTAGTTCTTGTGGTCAGTAAAAAAGCAATAAGAGAAAAGTGTAACCTCCATGTGTTTTGTTTGTTAGAACATATGAGATGGTTTTTTGTCCGTCAGTTCAGTATGAACAGAGCCCTGTTCAACAATGTTGTTTTTACTACTGAGTTTTTTTTTTACATTAGATTAATCTCGGTGGATGTTCGAATTTGGTTTGGTTGTTCTTGGTAAAACACATAGGCAGAGGGATAGTGGACAAAGATCAAAATGAACAAGAACTTTGTGAGCAGAACTTTGCAATCGCTTATAGAGAAGGGTAGGGAACCATTGTGCCACAACAGAGGAGGTGAGGCACGGCGCCTCTAGGCAAACCATTGAAGCATGATAAAGAAAGGTAGATCTAGATATACATTTATGTTCACTCATTGAGGTATGCTTGTAACAGTTAAAGCTATTGGGGGAGGGGGTCATTGGGTGACTTAAAACAACACTGCAAAAGGAATGTGGATACGTTATTGCTCGCATTTAGCATTTTTAAAGAAAACAAAACAAGAGTAGTTAGTGTTATGTAACATATCTAATGAGCTTCATACAAAGTTGACATGCAACATCAGGGTCATGTTGGATTTCTTTATTTATGTAGGTGTAACCCATATTAAGTCACACAGTGCAAAAAAAAACTTTAGAAGTATAAATACATAAAACCAATCTGAAACTGATCCTTTAACAAAAAAAACTGATTTGATACAAATACAGATTATGATTTGAGCGATACATATCGATATATATTTATATATTAGGGCTGTCCACAACCAAGGATTTTGTTGGTCGACCAGTGGTTGTCATTTACTTCAACTAATCGACTAGTAG
>JAOTRQ010096522.1:0-10456 GCA_028565875.1 Hoplisoma paleatum
TTCGGATAGTGAACATTTCCGATAACGACCGACCTTTCGGAACGGATTGTGGTCGTTAACCGGGGTTCCACTGTAATTCTGAAGTGTTTAAAAAGCATTCTAAAAAAATAATTTGGAGTTTGTTTAACTTATTTTGGTCATTTAATTATCTTAATTTAACTTAATTTAATTAAGTTGTTAACCCTAATGTTGTTTGGGTTCACAGAGGCAGGGACGCTGTGACACGTTCGCAACAGAGTTTGACTTGGAAGCTGAAGAATACGTGCCACTGCCCAAAGGAGATGTACATAAGAAGAAAGAAATTATACAAGATGTTACGCTACACGACTTGGATATCGCTAATGCACGGCCTCAGGTACTTTGATATACACAACAGTGCTCTGTTAAATTGTATTTGATGAGTAGATAGCGTTGCTCTTATCATACACTAACACAGTCTTGCTTGGTGTTTCAGGGAGGCCAGGACATCCTGTCTATGATGGGTCAGCTAATGAAACCCAAAAAGACTGAGATTACAGGTACGATACAGACATGCACAGACAACAGTAACTAATGAGTGACCTGCAAGGAAATTTGTGTGTGTGTGTGTTATAGATAAGCTGAGAGGGGAAATCAACAAGGTGGTTAACAGATACATCGATCAGGGTGTGGCAGAGCTGGTGCCTGGTGTATTGTTTGTCGATGAGGTTCACATGCTGGACATCGAGTGTTTTACTTATCTACACCGGGCCCTTGAGAGTTCCATCGCACCGATTGTGGTGTTTGCATCCAATCGAGGAAACTGTCTCATTAGGTAGAACTCATTTATTTTAATTATTTTCATTTGTGAATGTGTAATGTCTTTTCGTTCTAAAGCAAAATGTTATTGGTTAAAATGTTTATCCAATACAAATGAATGAAAAATATTATTAATATTAATAAAAATAGTATTACTGTTTCACACCAAGTTTGTGCTAATAAACAGAACATCTTGGTGTGTTTAGCTTAGAAGCTAGTGTTATACAGCCAAATTCTTTTCTTATACATGATACCCATATGACTTCCTTTTCCAGCTAATGTTAATGTTTTATTTTTAATAGAAACCTATTTTTAATTCACATTATCTCAGAGGCCTGTAGACTGCAAATTCATGATTTTGGGTTCATGCTATAATTTTTAAAACTCTAAAATTATTGATTTTTATTAGTCATTATTATTTAATAAATACTTTTTATGATCGTTTTCCACTAAACAGGGACAGTGTAGCTTAGTGGGAAGAGTGTTGGGCTATGAACCCAAAGGTTGGGGGTTCAAATCCAGGCTTTGCTACACAGCCACTACTGGGTCCTTAAACAAGACCCATAACCCTGTCTGCTCCAGGGGCGCCGTACGTTGGCTGACCCTGCACTCTGACCCCAAGTTGGGATATGCGAAGAGAAACATTTCGTTGTACTGTACATCTGTATATGTGTAATGACAAATAAAATTTGTATTTGAATTTAAACAATGATTTTCAGAGGAAGTTGAAAACTAGACTAAAACAGTAATAATGTCGCCCCCTGCTGTTTAAAGTTAAAATTGTTCTAAAAGAATAATCGATTCAAAGGAATCATCTAAGTGAATCGAGTCATCACTAGAATTAACCAAAGTGTAAAACATAAAGTTACAATGCTAGCAGAACAAACACAATGCGCTGTACTGTATGTATTTTCTATTTTGAACACATTGTGTAACTGTTTTTTGGAATTGTAAAACAATTTTGCTTACATGTTTGTAACAGGTACAAATATGTCTGCGACTGTGATCAAGGCATTGTTTTAAAACCTCAATTTCTGCTTGTTTGTACATTCTAGGCCTCTTTTATCCCCTTTGTTGTCTTTTAAGAATGCATACTATTCCGAAGTTAATTCATTGTTCTAATTGTCTTGTCAGAGGGACGGAGGATATCAGCTCTCCTCATGGAATTCCACTCGATTTACTGGATCGAGTTATGATCATCAGAACCATGCTATATACTCCTCAGGAGATGAAACAGGTAAGTCCAGGAATAGTGATGCGTTAGAAATTAGATTTTTATTTTACAAGTGTTACATTGTCTCGTGTCTCTTTGTAGATCATTAAGATCCGAGCCCAGACGGAGGGGATCAACATTAGTGAGGAGGGTTTAGCACATCTAGGAGAGATCGGCACCAAGACTACACTCAGGTAACCCAAACATTGCCAGAACATCCAGCTATAGCTAGTAAATTATAATGTAATGTATCATTATCATCTTTGAGCACTTATAAATGCATAATGCCTTCCATAATAATATCTGAAACCAGGACTAGTGGCTTTCCATGTTCATATTTAGTAACACATTCTAAAATTGGTTAAATGTGGAGCTCGATCACCTTACAGCAGGAAGGTCTTGGGTTTGATCTTTAGGTGGAATGGTCTAGGTCCTTTCTGTATACAGTCCAAAAACATACAATTGAGGCGAATTGGAGTTACAAATTTGTCTGCGACCGTGTTTGAAATAAACTCTTGTATTGGTGAACTGTAATGAACAGTGTCTCACGGTGTGTGTGTGTGTGTGTGTGTGTGTATAACTGTGTAAAACCTGACATCCTAATCAACAAACACGCTGCATCGTTTGTGTGTAACAGGTATGCAGTGCAGCTCTTGACCCCCGCTAATCTATTGGCACGGGTGCAAGGGAAAGAAGTAGTCGAGAGAGAACAAGTGGAAGAAATTAATGAACTCTTCTACGATGCAAAGTCGTCCGCAAAGATCCTACAGGACCAACACACCAAGTTCATGCAGTAATTTAATAATGTACCCGCTATTGAACTTTTCAGATCTTAATTAAAGTCAGATCTTAATTAAATTACAGTGCACAAACGTCTGCTGGTACATAAATCTGATTCTAACTTTTTCCTGTGCTTCGTTTGGATTTATTAGCCAGTTTTCTTTATTTTAAATTATTTTTGAATGTTACAAAAGCTGTTCAGCAAAAGTTATTCAGAAGTCAGAATCAAAATAAACGGATGTCTTTAATTTTGTGTTATTTGTTGCACAGTTTTTTACACTGACATTGTGTCAATTATGTACTGATTATTTTCGGCATTTTACAAAGTATTGGGAAAATATTTTATTTCCACAATATTTTAATCCTGTTACTTTTTCCTGGTGGGTTTATTGAAGACCGTTTCTCCACCTGAGCGAGCTTTGCTGAAAACTGATGGAGCCACTTTTCCTGCACGTTCTGAAAATAAACAAAAAAGTTAAAACAGCGGTGACTGTCATGAAGAACATTAGCCAAACAACTTATTTCTTATTAAACAAAAACAGAATACATTTGAACAAGTCATCAACATATGTCTGAGTTTAGTAATTTTTTGGGTGCATAAAACAAAACGTGTATAAAGGAATTTTCCTCTAGCACAATGGTACAGATAGTCACAAGTCCAGTTAGCTAGGCACCTCCCCAGCCTCTCGGATGTAGAAACCAGTGCATAATGGTTCCAGTCTCAAGCCGAATGAATAAGAGGGTTGTCAAGTAGAGAAAGGCATTCAATATAATAAAATACCAAATTGATGTGAACTACGATCTGCCCCTGGCAGCCCTTGACACAGTGCCCGGGGAGCAGTTAAGAGGTTAGGTGTCTGGCTCAACAGCGTTTTAGTCGTCACCAATCAATCTCAAAATTAAACCAGCAACCTTTCGATTAAAAGACTAGTTTTCCAACAACTAGACCAGGCTGCATCTCAAGAGAAATAAAGGATCGCCCAGTGTGTGTTTTTACATTGCTCCATTATTTTAATTACATTTAATATGAGCATAAATGGAGTATTTAGCTTACACACACACTTATAACTTAATTAACTTTGTAGATAAAATATTTCTATTCCCCAGTGTGTCTATGCTCCAGTTTAGATAGCATCTATTGCTTTATATGGAGTGGAAACGAGCCATATTTCAGATTCCACCACTAATCACTCGACGTAACGTCGTTGGCCTGTTTTACAAAAGTAAACACACAATGTTTGTTACTGTAATCATCTCTGTACCTACCACATTCTTCCATCACTTCAAAAGTTTTACTTTTTACTGTTGTTCCAAATGCCAGCTTGTCTCTTGCTTCAACCAGATCTTCATCTCTTACCTCTGGCCTTTTAATCTTCTCCTCTTCTCCTCCCTGCTGTAAATAAAAATAAAAGTTTAGCATTTCTTTAGCGCTGAGTTAAATGCTTTGTAGCATAAAATGTACCTGAGACATCTTCAGAGCTTTTGAGTTTCAGAGCTGGTGAGTAAATCCAATCTTCTGCTGTTGCTTGGGTTGAGTTTTCGCTTGTACTTGATGTTTTCCTTCCTTTGCTCTAATATGTCTTCTTGTGTAAACACAAAGCCGAACTCCTCCTTCCTGTCGCGTCCTTCGGTTCTTACATGAATCTACAGCAGAACAGGATGAATTCTAGTTCCTACAGCTGTTCAGCTGTCCGGTTCAAGCCTCTACTAAATGCTGATGTGAAAAAGTAAATGCATACCCTTCCTGACACAACCCTCCTATTTAACCAGGGCTTGGAACCTGTACTACAATGCACTCATTTGTGCACCATAATTTTTATGGAGCCACCCAGCAATGCAAAGCTTAAAATGTGAATGAAAAGTGGAAGATCCCACAACTCCAGTAATCCATAGAACGCCTTGTGCTATTGGACCCTTGAGCAAGACACTTAACCCTGGTTTGCTCAGACAGTTTACTGTTACGTAAGTGGATTTGAAGCACATGCATTTATAACGTATTCAGTTAAACAATACGATTAAGTTTTATACATTCTGGCTCTATAAATGATTAGGACAAAATCTATTCTAGACGTTATGCAATACAGACAAGCTTGTGTGTATAGATTAAAACAAAACAATGATTCCCTCCAAGCACACTTGGATTTGCCAAGAAACACTGCATAAGTCACATTTGGTGAAGAAACATTTGCTTTCAATATGTTCTTTAGTTCTGCACTACCCATTGTTTAGCTGCATACATATAATAATGTTCTAGATGACAAACTTAATTAAATAAGAGACCAAAACAACAGCATAAATCATATCAAACCACACCACTCCAGTTTATTTCATCAGCTAGCACAGAAACGAATAAAAAATGTAACTTCATATAATAGGCAGTCCAAGTTTGTAAACACTGATCCCCTCGAACCTCTGTAAACATTTACTTTGCGTGGTATTGCTTTTGTGTTCTTAACGTACCTAAAATACTAATGTATTTTAACAGAAAGCATTGGTGAATACATTAATAGACTATTCTTGAGTCCTAAGTGCAACACAGTGTGTGATTAGACCATTCATAGTGCACTAATTATGCACATTTGACACACAGCCAGCTTCACCAGATGTCAATATTTTAAACATCACCATCACCGAATAACTGCTGTATATAATCACTTTGTCCCCATTACATTCATTACGCTACATATTTCTACCCACCTCTCAGACTGTATCAACATACATGAGTCTACTAGTCATAAGACCAGTTCCATGGCTTTATTCAGCCAACGTTACCACTAATATGGAATCTAAAAGCTACATATGTATTGTATTTTACCATACAAAGTATTTAATTTAAATAATTCAAAAGAACCAGCCTATAGGAACCGTTTAAAATGTCAGTGTACATTCCATGATCAGCCACAAACTAAACAAGGCAACATCTGTTCCGTAACAGAACATCAATTCTACATGCTACTTTTGAGGTTTATGTGTGTTTCTTGCTGTATTTGGGGAGTAACTGAGTCCGGATGAACTGAACGAGTCTCGTTTCAGTGACAAATGCTACCGTGATCACAGACAGCAAACAAACGGCTCCAACCAAAATATGTCCCAGTCTCAGCACCCATCCACCATCGCAGCACAACATACGCTGAAATGCAGACAAAAGAAAGAATTGTATAGAAGCTTATTTTGTATTTAGCAGTTATTCCTGTCAGAATCTGTATTAAATGGCTTGTCGCACGTCGTAATTACAGCTAATTGTGACCAAGTTGGCCACAAGTAATTATGTTCTTAATCACTTAATAATAAAAACACAAAATTTGATTCTCACAATGTTTTCTACTGGTTTGTATTTTGAGCTGTCATCTATTTTAACTATAGTACCGTAATCTAGAAGCACTTCTGTTAGTCGCTCTGGATAATAACGTCTGCTAGATGCAGATAATTTACATTTTCATTTCACATTTTAAGGATTTAGCAAACGCCTTTATCCAAAACAACTTGCAATAACATTGGAACACAGTTTTGAGCAATTGAGGGTTAAGATACCTTTGCCCAAGGGCCCAACAGGAGCAACTTGGTGGTAGTGGGGTTTGAACCTATTGATCTCTAGCCCAGTACCTTAAGCGATCACTGTCCTAATTGATTTAATAGGCGGTACAGTAGCTTAGCTGTTAACATTGCCGCCTCACAGGAAGTCCCCGGTTCAAATCCCTGGTAAGGTAACCCAGAGCTTTTTGATATATAGATGATGGATTTATTGATCCTTCATAGGGAAATTAAGGTCCCAGAAACACTGCTGGCAAAGCTGCTACCAACACGACCCAATCCACTCCATTTCTGTGAGGGTTTTTCGGGTACTCTGGTTTCTTCTTAATAATACCAATCATAATAATATAATTCTTTATAAAATATGGACATGCAGGTCAATTACTGTGTCGGGTCACGTGAAACTGTACAAAGAGTGTTTTTATTATGTTACCTCTGAAAAGGCTGTGATGACGGCACTGATGATGAGCGCAATTATTACTCCAGGATGTGGGCGGAGCCCGGACAGAGGGGTGTAGTCACTGTGCTGGAAGTAGTGACGTATGTAAATAAGGCTGTGTATGATCCGTAACGCCATGTTACTGCAGTTTGCCAGGATGAAGCCAACAGCTCCCAAAAGAGCAGTCAGCCAATAGGAAAACATCAAAAATGATGCAGAAAGTCCCAACATTACAACGTTGTACCTGCAAAATAAATGTTCATTATCATACACATTAGAAAAACAAATATCACTGACACCATTTTCTCCACACCAACACGGAGAGAGACTCTCTCAACGAATGCAATTATGACCCCGACTGGCTCACTGATGATGTCTGCGAAGTTGATCAGGGTGTGTCACTCACATTAGGAGTGAAACGATATCTTGAGTTATTTGAGTTCTCGATTACTACTACTAATAATAATAATCTGTCTTGATTAATATTCTATTATTAATATTCCTTTATTATTTCATAGTAAAGCTCAAAGTGTAAAGAGACTACTTTTACTGTAGCAAAATGTAATTAAAGCGCCCACGTAATGGAAGGAGGAGAACAATTTGGTTGAGAAGTGGCCTAACCTAGTGGATAGTACAGGTACAGGGATAGTAATCCGAAGGTCACCGGCTCAAACTTCACCAATGATAGGTTGCTTCTGTTAGGTGGTAACAAGGACCCAAGACAAGGTCAAACAAACGTAGTGCAAATTAATGAGATTCAAGTTAAAGTGCATTACTAATATAACATTTCCCCTCTGGAAATTAATAAAGTATTTCTATTACTATCTATTCTATAAACCATGCTAAGGGTTTCTGTTCATTTCGACTGAATGTGTAGCAGGTTTATTACCATGGTGACATGTATTCCTGAAAGGTTATGTAAAAAATAGGATCTGTAAAAAATAGGAGCAGAAAGACACAAACCTGTCCACCTCCTCCTTACTCATAGCCGCAAAAACAAAACACTCCGTTACACCATTGATGGCTAAAAGCAGTACATAAAAACTGTAGCACTGTAAAAGAGATGGACCTAAAACACACAAAACTCATCATCAAACATCAGATGCTAAAAGTTCTTAGTTAACCATCTCAGCTACACAAGCTGTGACGTACCAGATCCACTGCTCAGAAGATCACCACCATACATATCGAGCGCTAGGTGAGAGTAGGAGTAACCGAACGCTGTGATGATCAGTCCGATCAAAAGGACCAGCTTCAGCAAACATTCTAATACATTTGCTGCCATGGAAACTTCCTCCTGCAAATCAGTTAACATTCGGCATCATCCAACCTGAAGTATGACTGGCTGCATGGGCACATGTCTGTGTGGGTGTGACGCGTGTACCGACTTGTTTCTGATTCCGAACATCCCGTCCACGTTCCAACACCTTGGCAAAGAAGACGTAGAAACTCTCCTCGATAGGAAGGAAGAGAAACCGTGCAACCATCGAACCAAGATTGTTCACGATGTCATACACACCTAGAGATGAATCATGGCATACGGTAGTCAATCACAACATACCTGTACAAAGAGCAGCAAGATCATTAGGTAGAGCTTCAATGATAGATGGACCACTTGCACTCGGTATATGACTATTGACCGTGACCCAAGCCTGTCCATTAAAAAGCAGCTACTATAGACCAATTACATTTCTCAGGACTGCAGTGAATAGAGTATTAGTGCTAGAATATAATAGTGATCAAAATATTCAACCCTCAGAAAGAACTTAAGAGAAGATCTCATTTATTACTTGTGTTTCAAATGTATTTGTACCAAAAGCGACAAACTCTTAGTCACTAAGTTCCTAATCAGTGACAGTCATGACTCCAAGGCACCTAACCACTAAGTGCTCTCTGAGTGCCGTAGCTAGGGCTGCTCAATAAGCCGGGCATATGTGCTCCCTGCTGCCCCCTGGTGTGTCCTTACTGCACAAATTAGGTTAAATACAGAAGGTTAATGCCTAAGTGTGTAAAAGCACAGTAGTAAAACAAGTGATCTAAATAATAAAATAGTAAAAGCTGTATTTTTATTCATGGCTTGATTACTACACTTACCCTGGTCTCCAAAGTTGAGCACATTTAGAAAAGTCATCACATAACGCTCACCTGCAAAGTACATGTCATCAATTTATCTGAATATATATAAGAATAAAAACAGTTTGGGTGATATTTGTGGTAATTACCTTCGGTGAGTATCTGTTTAAGGAACGATTGCTTAAAGAAGCTCCAGGTTAATGTGGCTAGCTTCCAGTTTAACAGTGGCTAAAAATAATAGAAAGAGTTGTATATGTATATCAAGTATGTTAAGAGATCTTTTGCACTGCAAAGATTGGGTTAAATGCAGATGATTTTAATTTAACCCGAAAAATAACTGTTACCTGTTCATTTATACTGATGGGCAGCAGCTCGGACATGTGACGTATTGGAAAAGACTTTGTCTCTGCCTCCTCTGAGCCAAGAAAACGCAAGAAGTAGACGACATAACACAGAGACAGGAATGCTGCATATACACACTGCAAACAGAAATCGAAAAAGCACATTTGAGCATTCACTCAAAAAAAAAAAATTTAATACGTCACACAATATCATAATCTTACCTGGGCAGCAGCAAATATATAGAGACCCCACTCAGGAGCAGCAACCACCATTATCACAGTCACAAGACATTTAGCAATCATTGCTAAGCTTTCAGCGATCACCTGTTCAACACAACAGTGAAAATATGAACTATACTTGTGAAGTGTTTTATTTGTTGTAGTTACAATATATTGATGAAAATAAAAATCTCACTAGCCTTTAAACGGACAAGCATGTGAGCATGTGCAAGAACCCATAGTGGCTCAGCCAGTAATTCGGTTAGACCAGCCATGCAGAAGATTCCTACAGCTGGTCCATAATGTGGAATGGTTTGTGAATCTGGGGCCTGGAGGAGCCACAGCCAGATGCACACCAGTAAAGACCCCCATAAACAGCCTAATGGCAAACTGAGAAACAACAACACAATTGTAGATCCGATTTAAATCCGTATAATAATTGTAGAATATATACACTACATAATAAAAGACTGTTAATTTCCTTCTGGATTAATAAAGTACGTACACCCAACCCACCTACCAGTCCGTCTGTCCGTCCGTCCGTCTGTCCGTCCATCTATCTATCTACTGTTGTATTGTATTGCAGCAGCAAACATGTCTGGGAACTGAACTAAATTTCATTTACCGGTTGAAAGCCTTGCTCAGAGGACCAACATCGACCTGCTAATTATTAGTCAAATATCAGTCGAATATTAATGGACGCAAGGTGCAGCGTAACATTCCAGACCAATGGCGGAAAATGTTATGAAAAATTAAATGTGTTTTAATAAGAACTGCGATACTTAAAGGCAAATGAGATTCTATTAGGAGTACCTCCATTACATAAAATTTATTTTATCTATTACAAATTGTTTATTTGAGATACATAGTATGGCCAATTAATGACTTAGTATCTGAAAATAATGAGATGGCAATTGATTTTTGATCTATATTTGAGGTGTGCGGGAATGGGCTTTAAACTCTAGAGACCCTGCGTCCTCATATTAGGACATTACATTTCTGGTTTTCTGCACCATTCTACCTCATTTTTTAAAATTGTTTACTCTTTGGCCTCATATGGAGACACTGCCCGTACCACCTAGT
>JAOTRQ010096532.1:0-10456 GCA_028565875.1 Hoplisoma paleatum
GCTTGTTAGGTCCTACTAATCACAAATAGCTAGACGAAATAAAAAACGCACATCAGGGAAAAGTCTGGCTCTCAGGATGTTAAGTCATGGCGTTGTCCTGGCACCATGAGCACCATGCACCAAAGCTGTAAGCCATGACCAACATTTACCAGTGCAGTCCATAATATTTACACTTGAACCCTAATAACGAAATTGTATCCTGTGCAATTTATGTGGGCGAGTGCTTTGATTAAGATGTAATAAAATACCACATCAGTTACACATATGTATATATGCACCTTCAGTAGAAGCTTTGACATTTGCGTTGGTGAGAAAAGTCAGACCAGCACGACTGAAGACATCAGCATTATCTCGGCCTCCTCCAGCTCCACAACCCAGGTCACTTAACTCTAAATGTCTCAACACCTGTTAGAGAACCGTATCATAGTCATTCTAACATTCAACATCGACAAATTACTACAATTACAACGACAAAACAGATTAAAAACTACTTCTAAATGAAAGAAGTATACTGACCCTGTTCATCGGGTCTTTATCGTTAGATCTTAAATCATACAAAGCCATGTCCACAGCCGACAATGCCACCAGTAACTTTTCATTAGCACTCTTAGTAATCACTGATAAATCAAGCATCTCCTTGGGTTTGTAGACTTTATTTTCAGTGTTTAGATTTACCTGATATGGTCAAAAAATCAAGAATTTAAGCATGAAACTATGTACCATCGACGGCTTGTATTTCATTCTTCAACCCAGGATAAATGCATGGCATTACATCCAAACCGTTGATACATTTGGCCTTGACATTGAACCAGACAGAATCTGCAACCAGTTCAGCTTTCTGCTCTCCAGATAGGATGTAATAGACCAGCAGGCGGGCAAACGGCACCATATCACTAGTCACCTTAAAGCTGATGCTCTGTTCACTTTCACTTACACGACTCACTGTGGCAAACTTTACCACTTTCCCCTTTGAGATGATCTAAGATGAGATAAAAGAAGTTTGAAGAAAAATTAGAAGAAGAACAAATTAGTATCTGTTTGTTCTATTATGTTTATTCAAACGGAAGTCCGTGTTCAGTAAGTGCATCTTACTTGGTAACTAAACGTCTTTAATGGAAGAAAATGACGATGGTAAAAGTGGATTTTGATATGGGCGTAGTCATCCACGTCAAAGGATGAGGATTCTGAGGGTAAGTTAATATACAGATAACGCTGATTGGCCGATGTGTATGCTACAGTGCTGAGTTTAAGCTTAGCCTGGCTTTCTGGAGGGTGTTGAGGATCGTCACTTTCAAACTGAAACACCAAATAAAATCAGACACCGGTTATTGACAAATAAGTGTTTTGTAAAGTAAATGTGTACGTTTTTAGAACATATATATTCCTAGCTTACCAAGACAATACTAATACAGTATATAGTATTTACCAGAATAAACACATTTGAAAGCAACTAAATCTAATAAAGTATTCCATAGATTGCACATGTTATTTATAAATGTCTGAATTGCATAAACTAGACCGTGAAAACAAAAATCCATCATCAAAAATGAAGTCAGTCAGTGAATATTGTTTGTGAATGTACAGTATGCTTCAGAAAATATAACAATAATATCAAAACAAAGCCTCGAAATAAAAAATATGACAGTACTATAAATGTTTACTTACATTAAACAGAGCACTTATTGCATTATCTGGAATATTGTAAATGAAAAATGCAACACCGTCACGCCCAGATGTCGCAGTGATTTCAGTTTTGTACCCACTGAATTTGAGGGTCTCGTGTTCTTGATAACTGTTCGTTAATGTTCCCCAGACTTTCACCGGCACTCCCTTGACTGGTTCTCCTAGTACGTCTGTGACCAACACCTAAACAAATTATGAGTACAACATTTAAGATACGATCTTTGTTTAAAAGATATACATCAAATCAATTGTTATGAATTTGTGTAGGTACAGGTGTAACATACTCTGATGCTGTATGGTAAAGATGGTTTCATGAAAGGTGGAGTTGCGATCAGACTCAGGGTAAAGGGAACACTGACGAACTTTACGTTGGACAGAATGGCCTCCTGAGAGATACCACCTGATCAGGCATGAAGAGAGTTCACAATGACAACGATTAAAACGATATTTAGATGAGACTCGAAACTCATTTCACTGTTATGCACACAGGACCGAAGGACAGAAGTACACAAAGACATGAATTGAATATTTTCAGCAAGGTGTATATTTTACTTTGTATCATTTCTTGCACTCTTGCATACTATGACGGACACAAGGGCAAGGCAGACCCTTACGTCCCTCCGTAGATAGCATTATTACACACATAGAGAAATTTGGCATGCACGTTGGACCACATGTTGACATTGGACCAGATTCCCAGTAGGATTCACTGCTCCAGGGTCAGAGAGCATTTTACCCATCTGGTCTTCTTATCCCGGCCTGTGGCACTGCTCAAACCTACAGCCCACCGTCAATACAATATGACCTTAAGCTAATCTCATTAATCTCATGACTGGCTTCCTGGGAGATTGACTGTTTATCGTAATCAAAAAGCTAAAATATAAGATTATCCTAGTGGGCCAGGTTTATTTTATGGAATCTGGTTAGGGTACAGGACTAGTAATCCATGTCGGATCAAACCTCACCAACCCTAGGTCGATGCTTGAACAAGGCACTTACTTCTCAATTGATTTTATTGTAGATTATAATGTAGTTTGTTTTTGCTAAATGCGTCTGTTAAATGTTAAACTGTAAATGTAAATAAGGCTGTTTTTCTGTACCATGTTGCTTGTAAGAGAGATAGTAGATTCCACTACGTACCAGTCGACTCTTTCAATAAAACAACGACATAGAGGTAATTGTTGTCCATTTGCAACAGGTTCTGAGGTCCAGATTCCATGTTGAGCAGAGCATTCTTTATATTCAACTCAACCTCCAGCTTTCCACCTTCCATCTAAAAGAAGATATCGTCCTATTAAAAACATTCTATTTTTGTCATTTAAAAACAAGACTCATTAGGGTTTACTGAATTACCTTATAATTATTTAATGTTGACTGAATCAGTACTATGTTTTTATCCCTGATGTAACCAAACCGTAGAAAAACATCGGCTGACTCCACTAATTCTCCACTGACGTATCTGCAGTGGCAAAACAACACCACCATCAAATTTAAACACACATATCATGGAAAATCATGGTGACTGCAATTAAAATACTATAAATATAGTATTTAAAAACACAGATGGGATTTTAGTGAATCCAGAGATGTTCAACAAACTTACTTGGCAAAAATGTTTATTTTGAAGGCATCAAAGTTTGCTGCGCTGACGTAGTTATTCTCTGGTTGGATGCGCAATGAAATGCTGGGTAAAACTGTAAAAAAGGTTTAGCCATCATAGAATTGTGTGTTATATATGTAAGTATTATATTTTTATTAGGTTCTGCTTTCAATCTCCAAGAAACTAATTCTTACCATATTCTTTAACCTCAAACTCAGCTTTAGCAGTGGTTGTGAGGTCATTAGCATATGTGGCTTCAATTTTCCAGACCCCAAACCTAAAAATATAAACACTTTGAAGGTAACTTAAAAAATAATTTAACTTACTTTTACTTTTACTTAATGGATTCGTTTAGCTAATAGATAAACTATATTCATACTTTGGTTTTAGTGGTATTTTAAATGGTGGAAGCAATGGCTTGAGACCATTAATATCATTCATCTCTATGATTTCCATTTTGATTCCGTCAGGATCCTATAACAAGCAAATAAATACAGTATTGAAGGAATTTCTATTTAGGGTGGATTGAGGTAAATAAATTTAGTTCAAGCTCAGTCACTTGTGATGGGAAAGATTTACTTTGAATGTGAGAAGAACAGGTCTGTTAGACTTTGCAAACTCCTGATTTAGAGAATATACTCGAACCTCAACTGCAAAACAACAGTGAAACAAAAACAAAAGTCAAATCAGAATCTTTCTTTAGATATATGTGAGTGCAACTTTAGATAAGGACAATAACAAGGTCTTTGCAGCTCACTGACCGTGCTGTTCCGGTGTGTAAAGAGGTTTGTCGGTCTGGATGAATAGAAAGCCATTGTTACGAATGATTGGTATCTTTTCAAACTCAGTAAAAGTAGCAGAACTGGCTTGTAAATAGACATGTGGGACATCGATCTCTGTACCAATAAAAATCTGAGGGGGAAAAGTCAGGTAAAATATTCAACAACAACATCAACATCAACAGACACATTTATATTAGGCCACATGTGTTTATGCTAACTGTGTATTGGTAAACTAAAAACTGATAAAGATATAGTTTCCCAACTGTGTAAATAATTTAATAATCTCTTAAAAAATAATAATAATACTACTAATTAAAAAAAATAATAATACTACTCTATTTGACATAAACTATTGTCTATAACATGAGGGTCTGTAACATGACATGTACACTTGATGTCAATGATTTTGCTTAAGAAAGAGCTTTCAATGGTCATCATTAAGACATAGTTAAAAGACGAAAGGTGTCCAGCTGTGGTACCCGTAACGTCGCCGAGGCTTGGTAATTATTTTGAGCATTAAGCGTCACAGACTGTGATGCAAATATTTGGCTTTCATGGGTTTTACTGGCTTTAAGATTAAGATTCACTATGGTCTCCTGATCGTAACCAAACAACTGGACCACCACCGTCTCGGTCGCATCGACTCGTAGAAACTTGGGGGCTGTTATGAGGAATCTGGAAAACAAAGATTGTTTTGTTTATGTCATATATACCCAAAAATGCAGGACCATTAAAGAACGAACACTCCCATAGCACAATCCACCATTTAGTGGACTTTGGTTTTCTTTTAGGAGAAGTCAATCTGCTTTCATGCCAATTCCAATAAAGCTTTTTTTGGTCAGAAAAGCTCAATTTTATTTCGCCTTGTCTGGGACAAACGTCACCAGAAGTATTGGTTAGTAAAATCTATAAAGATTTATATTTGTGGTTTGTCATTAACTTCCTATATTAGACAACATTAACTTACTCTAGTTTTCAAAATGATGGTTGTTGGATGCTAGAACAATGTTGATTGACAGTTGTGTTATTGTTCCATTATAAGACAATTTATTTAAAGTTAAAAAAATGGCCACCATATTTATCAAATGTTGCATCTATCAAAATTAGTACAATACATTCTTATAATAGATGTTTAAATATTTTGTTGTTTTAATTGATTACATTTAATTCATATAATGGAATAATTCAATAAATACTTACGTTTTTTCCTGAGCATAAGTCCACGACAACACGTGTAAAAAACTGAGTATTAAAATAAGACCCATCCTATCTCTTGCTGTCATGTCAACATAGTGAAAGATGAAGCCTAAATTCACTCCTAACTTTTGCCTTTTTGCTTGTTTTATAGTTAATTATCAGCCTCGGTGAGTCAAGCAGTGTCAAAATTCCAGCTGTGGAGAGAAGATATGGACCTTGGAATGAACACAGAAAACAGAAGAGCTCAGTAAAGTGCTGCAAAATTGCATATGTCTGTAAAAAAAAGTGCACTCGTCTGAAGTCAATTCACATTTTACATACAGTTTGTAATATTGAAGTCGGTATAAAAGTAGACGAGACTGCAGAGAAGAAAAACCACCGGCCTAAAGGATAGTGTTCTGGATAGTTTATCTTTTCAACTCAGTAAATGCTCGTAAATAAATGTGTGTGAGTATACGTCTCAATATTCGGTGAAATCTGCCAGGAAAAAGTCAGATATATATTTAGTAAAATACTTTATCCAGAAATAAAGAACCCAGCATCTAATAAAAAGGAAACTGAAGATTAAGTAGAAAGAGTAATAAGAACGATGAGTATAATCACATACACACTTTGTATTGGCTTAATAAGATTACCCTTTAAGCACTACACAATCATGTCAAAAGGTAAATACAAACCATTTATTCTATAGGTTTCATTACACTGAGTGTAAAAATGAACCCATTAGGAGGTGTTTATATATAATATAGACGTGACAAAAAAGTAAAGCCATAAAACAACAGCGAATGATTATATATGTACAACACTGAGTAGAAATGAGTACATTTCAGAAAACAGGCTGAAAATGGGTACGTTTAACCAAATATGTGTGTTGGGGGTTTTCATGCTTGTGCAAGATACACTTACAGGAAAACAGGTCAATTGTCCTGTTGACTTAACTTGGATTGAAATCAGTGTACGATCTGCCTGCAGCGATCAAATAATCAATTTAAAAATATCTGAATATATATATATATATACCATAAAATTAGGCCAAAGGTTAAAGTGCAAAAACAATTAAAGTATTTATCGTAACACCAAAATAAATTACAAATATTATAAACGACAAAAGTTATTAATAATAATATCATATGTATTATAATGTGCATTATGGGCTTGGCACAGCCCTTCCAGAAGCCTCCTATTTATCTGAGCTTGGCACTATACAATGCACTGAATGGTACATCCTAGTGACAACCGGCAACACCCCGAGATGGAAATACTACAGTAAAATTAAAGCAAGATTTATTTATTTGTTTATTTATTTGTTCTAGGTCAGCATTTGCTTTCTTTGTCTACATTAAGTAGCACGTAACTTGTACTTGAAATCATTATAGGAGACTAAACTCTAAGTTTAGGTTTCCCCAATAGAGATTTAAATAGACTAGAAAACAGAAAGAAAGAAACTTTATGAAAAATGAATTAGGTAATTATTTATTAGCATAGAAGGTGAATATCGAAAGAAATTCATATCAGTAAACATAGTATACATAATATAATAGAACCAATAATTTGCTTTGAACATTTTACATACATACATACACAAATAAAGTGACTGTTTAGTAAAACTGTGGAAGTAAATCTTCAAATATTAATTTTTCTTTACATATTTTACATACCACAGTTGACGTACAATTTCGTGCCCTTGTGCTTTAACGGTGTAAAGAAAAACCAGCCACTAGGTGGTGCTAGTAAGTCTCCACTTTTGGTTAACTGACGCGCCACACAAATGAATCTGAAGTTTGGACGATCTGGTTATTGAGTCCTTTTCTTATTTTGAGGTTTGCACTTCCATGCTGTCTTTACTTATGAACAATTATACCAACTTGCATGCAAATAGACGTCGAAATAGACGCATCCAGATCACGTGACTTGGCGTTGCTTTTCTGATGAGCCACGTACAAGAGATGTGGGATTGATTTCTACTTTGTAGTCTGTTTACCCGCCTCTAATAATTCAACATGAACATACAAAACCACTCGTTTAGCACTTCAGCTGTGAGTATCTACACAGCCAGAGGCAAAAACACCAACACCCAGGACCCGGATGTTGGAACAACCATCAGCGCCAAACGCCCCGTTAGACTGAACGGGTTTGGAAGTGTTTTTAAAGAGTTACCCGGTTCATAGAACCATCGTAGGTATATGGTGAACCAGTGAGGCTGGGTGAGGTACTGGTGCCATTTGTGGAGGTGGGGGTGATGGGGTCTGGAGCCCTACCACGGATCCCGAGCTGGGCGGACGGTGCCGTGCGCTTTTTTGGTGAGCGCGCAGACCTGCCAGCTGTGAGTACGCGCTTTGGCACACGTGGCACTTGTACGGACGCTCGCCGGTGTGCAGGCGCACGTGATTGCGCAGGGTCGAGGACTGACTGAAGCGCCGGTTGCAGAAACGGCAGACGAAAGGCTTGTCGAGTGTATGGATGCGCATGTGTGAGCGCAAATTGCTGCGGGAGTTGAAGCCTCGGTGGCAGATGACGCAGCGCATGCGGCCCACGGTGCCAAGGGACGCGCTGGAGGCCGAAGTGTCACACAGGTGAAACTCATCTAGAAGAAGAAAAGTTAAAAGTATTAAAAATAGGACTAGATTTACAAATGCTAATTAATTTAATTGCATTATTTATTCATTTATCGATCGGAACCGAAGGGGGGGTCTCGTGCCACTTTAGGAGATCGGATGCCAGTCCTGCCAGTCCTTTATCAAGTTGCACGTACCCAACAACGGACGCACTTCCAAAACTGCCCATCAGCCAGAAACGTGCGAACAAATGCGCGAAATAGTTCTAGAAGTTTAACATCGACTGAGAGAACATGCCAAACTCCACAACGATCATCGAACCCAGCCGAAACAGTGATCCATTCGTGAGCATTTTTATTTCGGAAAGATAAAATAAAAACAATTCGTATCTTAATCTCACCATTTTTATGCTTCTTTTGGTGTTCCTCGTCCAAGCCAGGTACCCCAGGAATGCCCAAAAATGTGTTATGGGAATTGCCATACCAGACTAACAATTCCTGATCTGGTGGGATGGTCTGAAAAAATGAAAGAAAAGAAAAAGATTAATATTAAATGTAAAATTGTAGTTAAATAATAATAATAATAATAAAAACATTATTATAGCTATTAAAACGCCACGAGGTTTGAACATGAACTGTCTCAGTAATTTAATTTAAGGTTAATTTAATAACTAATAATAATAATTATACCAACAGAACATTTCAAATGTTTAAATATTCTAAATGATTATTAATGTGAATACTATTATTGTTGCTTTTATTTGTAAAATAATAACACACACCTCTACTGCTCTGTAGAAGATGCTGCTTCCAATCTGCACTACTTCCAAATTTTGTTCTTGCTCATTCCGTGCACATTTGATGTAGGTCATCCAGCTCCGGTGATCCTCCTGACTGGCATCGATAAAATAACGCACCGTCCCGTCCTCGTTGAAAACCTAAAAACAACCCAAATTCAACCTTTAAAATCGACCTGTTACATCCATCTTTAGCGCGCTGGCTGCCTGCAAACCGGCGCTGCTCTTACCTCCCACATCAGGTTGTTGTTCTTAAAAAGGTCGACATGTTCAGGTGCGATGACCCTGCCAGTGAAGGGACCCATCTCAGTGCCAGCTTTAATCCACGTCTTCGAAAAGATACCCAGACCTTCACCGGGAATGGAGCTTTGCGCAATGATCACCTCGCTGGGCAGGACCAGGCTTGACAGCTTCTGGACCTCTGCACACACACACACACACACACACACAGACACACACACACAAAAAGATGCGTTAAGTTCACTCACAAGTTTTCATGGACTAGAAATGTATTTCGCATTTCTTCGGGAGCTGTTAGAGTGGCCTGTGTGCCCACGAGTCACGCACGGTGATTGAACTTCTACATAAAGCCAAATGAATGTTATAAAGTTCCTTTTGTAGAATTGAAAGCACTAATTTGTTATGCTTTGAATCTGAATGCAAAACGCAATTTGAATGAAGCTGCTCGTTCCACACCCGTTATCCGTGACATAGGGTGTACATAGGGTCCTTTTTAATGACAGTGAATTTAGGGTTAAAATGTGGAAAGAAATTGCGCAAAAATGCAAAACGGAACACACAAGCCGATAACTTATTCATAAATAAATACATAAAAATGGGTTTAGTATGTTAGTATAGTTGTTAATATTTGCAGGGCATTAATACACGAACTTTATAACTTTATTTATGTCAACTCTTGTTAGAAGCTGAGCGCTGTTAAGTGCGCATTTTTTGGTATTCGGCGATTCCAAGCACAACTGTCTACAACAAAAGCGGTTATAGAACTGAAATGATAGTGAAGTTTTTGTATTATATCAAAAATGATTATTTGCACACATGATTTTAATTTGATTTTAACTTAAAACAACGAATTTCTGTGCAACAAACAAACAAACAAACACACAAACAATATATATACAACTAAATTGCACACTGAAAGAATTCATAGTTTGATATATCAGCAAATATAATTAAAAGAATGATAATAAGAATAAAAAGATTTACCATGTTGAGGTACATACCTCCAGAGAAAGATTGAGCAAGCACCTCTGCAGTGAAGGCAGTTTTAGGACCGGTTATGTTACTCTTCTCCTCAAAAAGATGCTCCCCGAGTGCATTTCTCCACCTGCCATAGAGGAAACTGTGCAGAATGTCTGATGTAATAATGTCGGAAAGACCTGCAGCGCTGTGCGACTTAAATCCAGTCTTCAGGGCCATTGCTTCTGCTGGTAACACCGAGCCCATACTTTCCTATTACTAACTTTCCTAATATATTTATATTTATATGTCTCTAAGATAAACTATGTTAAAAGCAAGTGTTATTAGAAACGTGTTCTCGTGGTGCGCAGTGCTGAAAGTATTTGGCGGCTCCAGACTCCCGGTGGGTTTATATACGCGTCAGGTTCTGACCTGTGGTAATTAGTTATTAATGACCCTCCCCTTGTGTGTTGTGTGTCTGTAGACTTGTTCCAGCACAGAAGAGGAAAACGCACGCATTTTATTGAGTGGCCACTCATGGGGGATTGTCGTGGGTTGGTGAGTGTGGTCGTTCGGGGGTGGGGGTGGGGGTTCTTAAAAAAGTAGTGTGTGTGTGTGTGTGTGTGTGTGTGTGTGTGTGTGTGTG
>JAOTRQ010096551.1:0-10456 GCA_028565875.1 Hoplisoma paleatum
AGTTCCCACCACTTACTGGTGGTTGTCGTCAGGAAGGGCATCCGGACGTAAAACTCTGTTCCAAAACATTAACGTCCGACCCCAGGAACTGGGAAAACGCACGATAAACGAATAGATAGACAGAGAGAGAGAAAGAGAGAGAGAGAAAGAGAGAGAGAGAGAAAGAGAGAGAGGGAGAGAGAGAGAGAGAGAGAGAGAGAGAGAGAGAGAGAGATCTGGACTTTAGTAAAGTATTTTTAAGTTTTTCGAACTTTAACTTTTCGACATTTTAAAGTCAAATATTTTACTTTTTACTCCACTACATTCTGAAAATCTGTCGTTACTTTTGACTCCTGTGCAAAAAATATACATTTAAAAATGGAAAGAATCATGTAATCACACCACTCGCCACTGCTGGGCCCTTGAATTAGACCCTTATCACTTAGCTTCTGCCAAATGCCTTCAATTGTCAGAGTGAATTTATTACCTAAAAATCAATTAATCAAGAGTTTTGTTACAAAAATGATAATAAAACATTAAAGTAATAAAAAACATAATACTTTTAATACTTAAGTACATTTAAAGGTAAATACTTTTGTACTTTTACTTTACTACATGAGTTATGTACTTCGTCCACCACTGCACATTGTTTTTTCCTCCACCTTGCACATTTTACGTTCTTTTTTTATAAATAAATTATTTGTTTGTTCGTTATCGGCATCAAACTTTGTATGTTTCTCTTTTTGAACAGACACCCTTTGTTACCCACGTTATAATTAAATAATATTTAGTTAGACACGAGCGTAACTAAAACATGACCATGGAAATAAAGAATGTTTAAAGTATAAATGATATATTGTTAAATGAAGAGGATTGTGGACTTATGTGTAATGGGCAGAGACAGACAGACAGACAGAACGACAGGTAGATAGACAACATTATAGAAGTTTAACCTTTCTGCTCAGTGTAAGTTTCTCAGCAGACTCTCTTATGACTGTACTGTGGCTCTTCTTCACTAGCTTGATTTCATACTCCGAGTCTCTGGAGAAAAGGTTTTTCATGAGCACGTATCCCAGACCCTCCTCTTTTCTCTCCTCCTGGCTCTCCATCAGAGCCTTCGTGGCTAAATGACTGACCAGGGATCAGACAAAAGAAATCGTTGGAACATTTATTACATGTCACGTTATAAACATTCGTTATATACATAATAATGAGAACCTAGAACTTCTCACTTTAGTCACTATTATTGCTTATTAGTTGTCTTTATAACACAACATGTACAGACGTGAGTGTGTTCAAGTGTTTCCTCAACAGTCAAAGCCAAACATGTCAAGAGCTGCTCACCGCACTGGGCATGTGTGCTCACTGCTGCCCCCTAGTGTGTGTTCAAGTGTTTCCTCAACAGTCAAAGCCAAACGTTTTAAATTAGTCAATAAAAATTGGTCGGAAGACTTTCACAAGCATAAATAATAGTCGAAAAGTATTTCATAGCCACGATCTAGTATGTAAAGAAAAAAAACTCTCTAACTGCTCCCTGGATGAGATGTCAAGACTTGCTCACCGCACTGGGAACGTGTGCTCACTGCTGCCTCCTAGTGTGTGTTCACTAGTGTGTAAAAAGCACAATGGTGAAAATGAATCCCTAGGGGTGTGATAGCTTGTGGTTAGGGTACTGGAAAAGAAATCAGAAACATTTTTATTTCAGCCCCACTATCACCAAGTTAAGGCCCCTAAACAAGGCCCTTAACCCTAAATTGCTCAAAATGGGGCTTTGTTATATGTTGTGTTGGATAAATTGTAATAATGTAACATGTCTTTGGTACTGGTCTGCTGGTATTGATTATATAAGTAAAGTTTCAACTATTGTATATATATATTATGATTATATAAAAGAAAATATATGTTTTTGGGGTTATGAATGTCATAAAAATGTCGTTGGTTATCTGTCCTTCTTTAATTTGGACAAAATAGAAAGTCACCTGCTTTTACAAACTGGCACCACGTATCCCACGACATCGTCCATTTCATCCATTGCCAGACAGGCACACTTGTGAGTCTTGGGTAAGGAGCGAAGTGACTTCTCCTGCTTTTTACTGGAAACTTTCACCACCTTCAGCCTAAACACGAGCCAACAACAGTTAACAAACGTTCAGCCTGCTCATCAGTTTAATCACATGCTACTTATTTACTTAGGTTACTTCTGTTTGGAATGGAGTCTGGATTAATGTTACATGTTACATGGAATGTCAAAAGCTTAGTGTGTTAGCTGGAGCAGAAATAGGATTAATCATCATAGGATTCATTCATAAAAATAATCAAACCTGATAAATGTTATCTAAACAATCATTGGGAAAATATGAAATGAATTTATTTGTAATTAACACAGGCTATTATAGAGCACATTTTATTATAAGCTGCTGTAAGAATGCTTTTCTGTCTTCAAGAGCTGCTATTTAATCTGTATCTTATAAAAAAAAAGACCATCCCGGGGATTGTAACCAGCACTACAACGTAGTGGCTGTTTTGCATCTATGGAACAATTAAGCATCTCCAATCAACCTGGTGGCATGTCTTTGGACAAGACCCACGTGAAAACTCCATACAGAAAGTACCCAGACCCCCCCATCTGGAGATAGAAGCTATAACTTATTGCTGTGCGGTGACACTATCTATCAATTAAGCCACCGCACCACCTTGGCATCGTTTGGCCAAAAGGATGACAAGGTTAACAAAATCTTAACGTTTCAGTGACCTCGGGCTGGTCGTAGTACTTTAGGTTGCTTCAAGACTTCACATAAAGTGCAAAAATAATTTAATAAGTTAATAGGTCAGGACAAGAATCCTGTTTCCAAGGCTTAGTGAATGAATATAGACTTACATCAGTCATTCAAAGCTCTGTATTTAATAATAATCTGTTTATAGTGTCTTGTCAAGCAAGAAATACAAAATTTTTGGCCCAAAATTTTTGGCAACATAATTCATTGACTCTCTAAAGCCTCCAAGATTCTTGTTGTGTTCCTAATACATCTTTGTTTTTTCCAAGTAAAAGATCAAGACAACAATTTGATAGCCTATGTCATAGGCGTCAGCTCCAGGTACTTGAGGATAAGCTTTGATGACACGTTCGCACCCATAATGGTGTTTTCACGACACCCCGTGGTTACAGTGAAACCGTGTTATAAAATATAACATATACGTCTTCACAGGAGTCGTGTATCAGACCAAACCACGACGGTGAAAGTCATTTATAATCACTCGTGGAGGCTTGTTTTCTCTTATGCAAATATGTTCCAAGGCTAGCCCATGTAATTTATATAGCAGCGGGAGATAAACCAGCGGCATCTAAATATTCCCGACATCGTTTTCAGCTGCCAGACGTATTATGGACATCTTGTTGTTGACATGTTTATTGAATGGAAGCCTAGAATGCTCAAAGCTTGGCTCTTCTGGGAGATTTATAATTCATCATAGCTTATCTTTAGGGTACAGACAGCATATGGATGACAGAAGTAGGTTGTATTCGTTGATGAATCATAAAACATGAGCTGAACTGGACTGGGGATTATATGGAAGGATAAATTGCAAAGAAGATGAAGTAGAAAAGAAATAAAGAGACGTGTTTAAAACAAAGTAAGTTCTTAAAGGAGCAGTATGTAAGAGACGCAGTCCAAGTAATCAGGAAATACATCTGTCGTGTCAGCAGATTGTCGACCCGTGAATGATGTTTTTGTTTAGATTCCGAGCTTTGGTCAGGTGCTCCATCCACTACCACCGATCTACCGATCATGAAGTCACTAACATTTTGTCGGCCAGGTTACCAGTGAACTGAAGTAAGAAATACTTCTGATCACGAACTTCTGACGGCACTAAAAACCTTAAATGCATCATTATAATTTCAAATGCATCGTGGTAAAGCCAAGACGTGTATAAGAGTTGTTTTTGAAAGATGAAGATGGCTGAAAGAGTTAAAGATGAGACCGACCAAGGAGAGGAACTTAATTCTTCTCATTCTTTATAGGCGCTGATATTACTACAGTTTTATATTCACAAATGTTTTTACAAACTTTCTTAAATTTGTAAGCTTTATGAATATGAAACTAACTTTACCGTCTTTACGCCACTTGCTGTGTTTACGGCAACCCAATAGTGTTATTATTAAGGAGGGCCAAACATAGCTTATTGGTTACTGACTAGTAATCCAAAGGAAGCTGGTTCAAACATCATCAGGAAGCGTTTGGGAGGAGGGATGAAGTCACTCGGAATTACAACAAGCTGTTTCGGCAATGAAAGCTGAGACAAAATAGATTTTCATAAAAACTATAAATGTAATAATTCCATAAAGAGCATTCGGCTCAATGCACAGCCTGGCTGTACAGTCACAGTACAGTAAAGGGCCTCTCGCCCCCTACATTCTGTGTCTCTGCAGCCAAAAATATACTGGAAACCATTTATAACCTTGTCGCTTTATAGCAGAGAGGTTAAATTTCTTCCTCCACCCGGGTCATACAGAGCAGTTCCCAACAAACCTCAGTCTTTTGAGAGTTCACATTAACTCCACTCCTTTATCTTATTAAACCATTAATAAAAACAAAGCCATTGACAAAGAGTCATAATCCCCAAACCATGGTACATTCTTTCATCTACGAGTTCGCAATAACAATCTGGATTATTAGCAATTCAATGTTTAACACATTTTGCAGAATATCAGATGTAAACCAGATGTTCTTCTAGTACCGAAAAGCAGTTGATTCATGATAGTAAGAATATAACAGTGATTTATGTCCAAAGTCTAACAACATGCAAGCAAGACTAGTGTAGCAAAGATCCAAATAAAGACAAATGACACCCATAAACAAATAAATATCTGCACAAAAGCCAACAAACAAAAATCAATTAAAACGTTCATGTAAGTTTAATTAGATGAAGTCTTGCTGTAATGCTAGTTTGTTAATGATAGCGAAGGTTATGCAGACATACAACTATTATATATAAAAGTGGCTTTCAAACTGTTTGTGCCGTTTAAGTACGGCAGCAATTTTAGACAAAGTGCTTAACCCTTAAAGAGTTCATATATGATATCATAATATCATTATATGGTAGAAATATATGCTTACGAGTTAGGTATTGTGTATACAGAACATGTCAGGGATGAGGTGCTATTAGAACAGCATTATTTCGGCTGATCTGAGCCATTATACGGTCGGTTAAAGCAGCATGATTAAAAACACTGGCGGTTTAAGGTTTTGGAGCTTTGGAATTAGTGACTGTAGGGCGGCAGCATGCTCGATCACAGAAGAGCGCAGCGCTGGGTCCTCGCTGCCTCTCCTTACCCTTTGCTGCTTTTTTGAGTGGCGTAAGACAGGTGACTAAAGGATGACAGAGCGCTTTGGTGGTAGCTGCTCTCATAGTGGGTCTCCAGAGTCTTCCTCTGCTGCAGCTGCTGCTGCTGCTCCTGGTGCACTTTGGTGAATCCGGACATCCCGAGAGGATTGTAGCCAGTCGTCGGATTTTGTAATATCCTGTGGGCCCCTTGCGCCCTCGATTCGTAGCTTCAGGTGTAATCAGAGTTGAAGATTAATTCTTTAGCAAAAATAAAAACGCTCTTTTGTTTTAAAAAAGTACACTGTACTTTTAATATAATTAATATAACTCCTAGACGGGATTTAAAATCAAATACTGTACATGAAAACTAAATAATATGAGTATTTTATAATAGTTTAATGTATTGTTAGGACATTTGGTATTTCCAACTCCAAGTATGTTTTGGCACTGCCTAAAAGCATCGAATTCAATGAACACAAAAACGAACAATTGATTTATTAAACGGCTTCATTTTAATTGTAAGAAGTCATTCTTTTTTGGAAATGATCTCAATAATTAAGAAACGACCACTAAGGTTAATTTGACAAACCAATAAGATTCCAATGTGTTCGTGTTGCACTCGTAATGTTATTTATAGCGTGTGAATGCATGCACATATTAAAATGCATATCTAATATTGTTGTAAATATTAGTAAGACTGATATTTTTGGTTCTTTCATCCTTCTATATGTATAAAAGTAATAATGCGGGAGTAACTGGGAGACTGTATGTGTTCTAAACAAGTACAAGGAAAACAAGTCAATACATTCACCCTTACATTTATTATAAATTATTATACCTATAAACATTTATAAATGTTTTCTGTTGTCATGCTTGGAACTCTTTGTTTTGTTAGTGTGGGGCAGCCGTGGTCTGGTGGTTAAAGACCCGTGCTTGTGATCGGAAGGTTGCAGGTTCGACAGGTCGCGACTCAAACACTCTTGAGTAATTAGTAAAACACCGGAACCCTTAACTGCTTGCCTGGGTGCCATGACTAGGGCTGCCTACCGTGCCAGAAACGATTGCTCACTGCTGCCCTCTAGTGTGTGTGTGTATGTATGTTCACTACACTGACTGATTTTTAACTGTTTTTTATTGTGTTTCAGTCCCAAAGTCAAATAGCTACTCACACACATATTGTGTGTGAATAATGAATACACAATAATTAACAATTGTAATATAATGAACAAATAATATCATGTTGACATTGGCTTTATAAAAACGTAATTAAATAGTAATAGAATCACAAATTATAATAAAAAACAGCACCGTGTAATTGAAATATTGGAACTGTTTGGAAAATATCAGACAATTTACAAAACAGCAAACTAACCAAAGCAATTCTTGACCCCAAAGCGGCCAGTTTAGTGCAAATGAAAGCGTTTTTCTTACCAATATGAAACTTTTACTAGAGTTAAGAGGTTATAATCCAGGCGGGTGTTTGCTGTGGAGCAGAGAAGCACAACGCGGTGCTACAGGGGATAAAAATACCGCTGGAACTCAGCACAAGTCCGGCAGCACCACCGACACCTTGTATGGCGAGGAGACCGTTAAATTTAGCCCCCAGGCTACAGTTGTACACGGGGTTGCCAGATTCACCCTCCACACACCACAAACCACGTTTAATTCGTTCATTTATTTTCGATTTAATACGTTTTTTTTTCATTGACTCGATTCAGACGCGAGTCGCGGAGTCGAGCGCGAACCAAAGACGTTGATTTTCAACAGCAAAACGCGTCGTTTGACACAAACTGACTCGGTTCATTAGAGAGTCGGTTCTTTCGGCTCGAACAAGTTTGTCCGTTTTGTATTCAAACTGACCGTAAGCTACTTCGATATTATGACGTCACAATTCATTCATAATTGATTTAGCTTTTAATGTCATATTTCACACCGCTGGTCACACACATGTCACATCAAACAGAGACAAAGATTTTTATATTTTATATCTTCAACTAAAGATAGAACTGCATGTGTTTTTGGACTGTGGGAGGAAACCGGAGCGCCTGTAGTAAATCTTATACAGGACAGATACGTTTAAAATGGGTTGTTTTGTACTAGTGTAGCTTTAACACAGAATTATTACCTGTCGACGAATCTGTAAACACTACGTTGCTGTTTAAAACGAATGCTCTTTAAATGAATATGACAAATGTCAAAAGAAGCCCAGACTTAAACCTGCTGTCATTAACATCGAAATTGGAAATGAAAGATATTGTTTTTATCATCACGCATTACATTGCTGACACTTCACACAAGCAAGTGGATTGTAAGGACAATAAAACTGCGGAAAATTGTTTAAAAAAACTGCTAACGTAACTGTAATTTAGATTCTAGAACCAAACCGACATGAAATACTTGTTATTGTTGTTGAAGTCCAGAAGAACAAAACATTACAGAATAACCGAAGCACCATAAGCTTGATAAATTGCTACGCAGTTACCATATTTTAACGAATAACTGTATGGGGTAACAGACATTACCTGAGCAATCATTTAAAGTTTAAAATGTATAGTTTAGATGATGGGATATTCAAGAACATAATAGACTATTACATTGTAGCTGCTGCATTTACATCCAGCATCAAACATTCTACTCTACGTCTCCCTACAATAGTTTCTAGATTGCACATTGTAGGACAAACAGGATAAATAAACCCCGATGAATTCTCTTGATTATTTTTCAGTTGCTCACGGAGCAAATGTTAAAGTAAAATCACTGCCTGCCACTAATCAGTCAGGGCTAAATTCTTAGTCTGGATCTTGGCCAGATGATCTGATATTCCAGCTTCGATCTTGTCACACTGTGCCAGAAATCCCTGTAAATATAAATAATGTTTACAGTCCAAGTCGATGTGAAAAATGCAACAAATATCAAGAAAAAACCCGGATGAAACTGTACCTGTACGGTTTTAACAAGTCCTTTTTTCTTCATTCGACAATCACTGAAATTCTCTGGCAGAGTCTGCAAATAGTCCGAAAATAATCTGATCGTTAATCCCTTCAAAAGTAGATGAAGATGAATCTAATATTTAACATTGTTTGATATGATTACCATCGCATCAATCTGCTCGAGAATCTTCATGAGCTGCTCGGCTGCAAGCTTGACTTTTTGGTCGAGTTTGTTAAGAGCTTCAGCCTGTAGATCCTTTGCTAAAAAGCCCTGAAAAGATACAAAGTGAAGTGTACAAAAAATATCATTATAATCGGAGGTGGATTGAGAGGATGGATTATTTACAGATAATAACGTTACAAAATAAATAAATTAACATGAATGATGCTCAAATTGGATTGGTAGAAAATAAGCAATAAATAATTGGTAGATAATGACCGATGACTTAAAAACTGTAGTGGATGTTGTTTGTTGTTTAAGCTGGTTGTTGTTGTTGGAGCGCTGAGAAACACTAGACATGGCAACCCTATCAGGTTAATCTGTGTCCCATTGGTTCTTTTATTTGCAAACGGAACCAATAATATCATTAAACACCTCCTTCTATCTTTGGCTTTGTATACATTGATTAGAAATCTGGCCAGTTAGATGTAAATTTTCTCTAGGAGAGGTTTATTAAAAAGTTATTATAAATCTTTATTACTAAATTTGGACGTTCATATAATTCGTGATAATGTTTGTGCGTGCCGATTCAAATAAAGATGAATGGAGAACACAGATACTCATGTAGTATTATAATGAGTCGAGTCAGTAGTAGTCAGTAACGTCTTATATGTCACACTTACATTTCTTAGTCCGGTCAATTCACCGTCAACTTTATCGAGTTTCTTGGCTGTCTGTTCCACAGACTTCTCGATTTCTTTAAGCTTTTTGAGTTCAGCCTCTTCCTCTGGACTATTCTGCCAAGAAATCATACTGATCTTTATCAACACTAAAACGTCACGGTTTAAAAAAACATTCCAGGTTCACATGGTATCTTACCCTCTTTCCAATCATCATTAGTTTACATCCTTGCTTGATTCCAAAACTGGACAAACATTCATCCATCTCCTTTAAGGATTTTCCTACAGTGCGGGGAAACAACAAAGAAGTCATTTAAATATTTATTATTAATTATAAAGTGTCAAGTGTCGGTCGAAGAGAAGCTGATAGACCTGAACGTAATGCAAGTTTTAAAAAAATGAATTAATAAATCCATTTATTATCTTGTTACAAGTTTCTAAACGGCAACCACTGCAAAACTTTAATCTTTTAAACTTCCTGAAGCATTATGTAGGAAATATATTCCAATTAATCATAAAATAGCTCCGATATGTCACCAGATATTAAGAAATCGTGTTTTTTTTAAATGCTAAAATCACTAACAGTTCTAGTTTAGTTAGATGTCGGCATGTAATGTAACCCGAGATCTAAATCCCCGAATTTACTGTACGTACATTTATAAACAAAGGCCTAAAATGCGACGACTACCTGAAGTCTATAATGTTTAATATAAAGCATGTTACCTTTAAATATGATTTTCTGTGTAGGCACTGGAACTCCTGTTGCTTGTGCCAAAGCATCCGATAAATGCTTGAGTAAAGGTTCGTGTCCATCCTGTCCCGATACTGTGATGTTGTGTTTGATGGCACCTAAAAAACAACACAAAAACAAACACTGCAGTATACAGCAATACCCTGCATTAACCTAAGATGTCGTCAGAAATGTAAAGCCTTATATAAAAAAATAAAGGTTTATAAAGGAAGGAGTCCCAGATTCGACTGCGAACTAAAGCGATCCGGGACTTCCATGGAGTTTGCATGTTCTTCCCATGCCTGTGCATTCCAGTTTCCTCTTGTGTGTCCTACTGTGACCTTAAATAGGATTAAGTGGTGTTACAACATTATAATACGGAGCTGGGTATCTTACAGCCCGCGGGCCATATACAACCCTTTGGGCAACCCTGAGGTCTATGTCAGACATAAAGACAAATGAACGAGTACTCATGCCGTGCATGGAATTCATTTTAAAGAACCGAGATGTATAACTTATGTATGCGAGTAAATGTGTCATGTGTCCGTGACTGGAGATGCTCGCCAGCTGTCCCTGACCCCCCCCTCCACACACACACACACACACACACACACACACACACACACACACACACACACACACACACACACACACA
>JAOTRQ010096562.1:0-10456 GCA_028565875.1 Hoplisoma paleatum
TTCTAGTGCTACATGTTCTAGTGCTACATGTTCTAGTGCTGCATGTTCTAGTGCTACATGTTCTAGTGCTACATGTTAGAGTGCTGCATGTTCTAGTGCTACATATTCTAGTGCTACATGTTCTAGTGCTGCATGTTCTAGTGCTACATATTCTAGTGCTACATGTTCTAGTGCTACATGTTCTAGTGCTACATGTTCTAGTGCTGCATGTTCTAGTGCTACATATTCTAGTGCTACATGTTCTAGTGCTGCATGTTCTAGTGCTACATGTTCTAGTGCTGCATGTTCTAGTGCTACATGTTCTAGTGCTACATGTTCTAGTGCTGCATGTTCTAGTGCTACATGTTCTAGTGCTACATGTTCTAGTGCTACATGTTCTAGTGCTACACGTTCTAGTGCTGCATGTTCTAGTGCTACATGTTCTAGTGCTACATGTTCTAGTGCTGCATGTTCTAGTGCTGCATGTTCTAGTGCTACATGTTCTAGTGCTACACGTTCTAGTGCTACACGTTCTAGTGCTACACATTCTAGTGCTACATATTCTAGTGCTACATATTCTAGTGCTACATGTTCTAGTGCTACACGTTCTAGTGCTGCATGTTCTAGTGCTACATATTCTAGTGCTACATGTTCTAGTGCTACATATTCTAGTGCTACATGTTCTAGTGCTACATGTTCTAGTGCTACATGTTCTAGTGCTACACGTTCTAGTGCTACATATTCTAGTGCTACATGTTTACTCACTTGTTGCACTTGCGAGCTCCGGGACAGCTCTGAATCAAGTTCTGAATCGTTGGTTCTGAGAAACCAAAGAAATCTGCACCAGTGGGCACGAGACTGTTCAAAGTTTTTCCTCTGTGGAAAAGAAAATTTCAGTGAAGTGCAGAAACATTGGAGTAAAAAACTGCAGGTTATTTTAAATCATGAAGAACCTTTTTGCAGAAATGATTCTCAGCAGCTCTGTGTGGCAGCTCAGAGCGGAAGAGCCGGCGATGGCATTCTGGGGGTCGTCTTCAGGGACCATCTCAAACTATTATCAATAATACAAAAGAAATGATCAGTACGAGTGACATCTGACGGTTCTGATCCGATCTGGACGCAGGTCAGTGGAATTTATTTACAGCCGAATTCTACACTCATGTTGTCACGGACTCTCGCCAAACTACTTCCATGAGGTTTTGTGTTTAAATTCTTTACCTGTGGACCGTGTCCACCATCCTTAATCTGGCAGGTATAGAGACACTGCTGCTGTGGGTTCTTCACACTGGCGAAGACTCTCGTACTGCAGAAACCTACAGGATAGATGGAGCTTTCATCATGGAAATGAGGCCGATCTGTTATGATCTGAAACACACACACACACCAATTAAATACATAGCTCAAACCTACAGAAATAAACAATAATGAAAGTGTTTGATGATGTAAATACGGTACTGACCTCACCCAGGCTGTAGACAGTAAGTCCACCCAGCACGATGGGGAACACGGGTCGTCCCGCGGAGTCCAGCGGGATGGACTGGACCACTTTACGAGCTCCACTGTCCAACACTTTTCTCTTTTTGGAAATCTTCTTCACCACTGAGAAACAAAACAGGGCAACAAAAATATACTATATTTTATACAATACTACTATATAAAACAGGAGTACTGATTTAAATCGTGGATCGATTCCTGGTGAATTGTTGCAGAACTGTTAAGCAGAACAAGAAGAATCGTAACTTGTTTACTTTTTTATTGACTAAAGCACAACAAGTTAAGGGAGATAAACAACGAGGATCAGGACACTCACTCTCCTCTCGTCCGTTTTCCTTTCCTCGTTCTTTTCGTTCCTTTTTCGTTTTTTTCGGAAGACTCTCGTCAGACCCCGATGGTCCAGGTCCCTGGGTTTGGCCTGATGACACAGCGGCCGGTCCTGCAGCTGTGGGTCCGAACAGCACAGGAGTGTGAGACACGGGAGGAGGATGTGAGTGCAGCTCCCCTTCTGTCAGGGACTGGTACTGCAGCAAAGTCTTCAGAAGAAACCTGTAGAGGACGATTCTTTAAAGACGACTTTATAACAAAAACATCGTGTTGCAGGAATAACGTGCGTTAACACACCTCCTCTCTTCTTTTGCACGTACAAACTTCTCCTCCAGACGTGCCACCTCATCACATAAAGCTGCATTTTCCTGCAGGTAGACGTTCACCGGGATGTCAACCGTGTACAATCAGTACAGCCGATTTATCAACATGAACATTAAAACTAACTTACAAAGATCATGGTGCGAGCAGCTTTACGTAGACGAAGATATTTCAGTCTGTGTTTCTCATTCTGGTTCTTGCGGACGGACTTCTTGACTTTAGGTCTTGGCTCGGGATGTCTGTGTGGGGATGAGACCGACGGTACGGGTGGTAGTGACGGTGCTGAGCTCTGGAAGGTCGTGGGAGCAGAAAAGACCTGCAGACTCTGCTGTCTCTCCTCGTCGGTCTGGGTACGACATGAATCCTTTTAAAAGTCCTTATAAAACGTCCTGATTACTGTTTCTACAGTGTGAGAAGCACTAACACTGATTTACTGAGACAAACACAAATGTACAACCATTTAACATTTAAAAGAAATGATGAATGATGATATGGATGATTAGCATGTACAAGAATAAGGTGAAAATATAATATTTACAATGTTTTTTTAAGAATAGACAGTATTAGTAATATTAGCTGCTATGTGATCAAAACGAGCGTCTTCGGGATGTGAGAGTGTGTGTGGGACGTCATCATGAGCCATACAAACAAAAGACCAGTAAGATTAGTGCTTTCAGTAAACCAGCCATTGAAATTATTACCCATACACACATTTGGATTGTATATTTTGTGTAGAGGATTAAAAACTGAGATTATTGTGTAACAAATCAAACTTACCAAAAGAGCAAAGACTCCATTTCTGTTCTCAATCCTCTTGAAGCGCCTGCTACCTTTCTGTGTCTGAAATATTTACGTATTTATTTGTTTTTAATTAGAAACTCTCTACTGGTAAATGTTAGATTCATGACTGGGCATGTAGCTGCTGCTTACACAAGCATTCGACCATTTTTTTCAGCAAGTTTTTGTTTCTCCGACATTATAAATCCCTTTCCTGATATTGTATTAATCTCTCGGTTACTCAGAACCACACAAACTGTCCATGACATGGTCACCGATGTACCACTGATCCTACTGACCACTGCACACTGGAACAACGGTTATCAAACTTATTAAAATAAATCCGTACACCATTTCTCCTGCTTCTAACTGAACTACGATGATAAAATGTTCACTTGCAATGTAATATATCCCACCTACAAACAGGCACTAGGCCTCAGGTAGAGTCGATGTATTTTCTACTGCTGGTGTGGACGTGAGAGTCGTTACCTCACTCATTAATTATGAAACAGAGAAAACTGCCCGATGTCCAACCAGAGACAACAACAACAACAACAACAACAACATACAGGTGCTGTGATGACGAGATAATCAGATGCTATTTGCATCACCTCGATTCGGCTCCGTGCTCATCGTTAATTAGTAACAGATAATAAATCAAACACAAAAGTAAACGATGTAAATTAAAATGCATGAAACATGATTAAAATCATAACGTGCTTTTGATCATGAGGTGCTGATGAAAGTGTGTTCACACACTCGTCTGCATCTCACCTCACGGTACATCACAGCCTCCAGACTGGACTTGGCACTACAAAAGATGATGAAAATATTTATTTATTATATATAAGACGTCAGAACTTAACTTAGGAATTCACACAGTAAGAAAACGTCATTAACAAACAGAAATCATTCGTACTTGGACTGAACCAATCCACGATCTATAATCCTCTGCTTGATTTCCTTGATGTGCATTGGGCGCCCGGCTTCTTCCAGAACCATCTAAAAATAAACATTAATAAATCATAATAGATTCACCACAGACCGGAATCATCTGTTATATAATAACAAGTGATTTTGAATTGTTTAGAATAATTAAATGACCTGAGCAGCATCGAGCCACGTGAGATTCGGTTTATCAACCACATCCTCAGACGGTTCACTGAAGACAACAACAAAACACAAACCATAGAACCATTACTACCATTATTATTCTTGTATTACACGGACACAGGGAGAACATGCCAAACTACGCCACCATGCATGTTCTCCCTGTGTCCGTGTGGTGCGCCGGTTCTCTCTGACCGTACCGACACGCAACCAGTCTAATCTGAGATACTGAATTGTACCGTAGACACCGTGTTACCTAGATACCAAGATATGACACTGTAGCGCCGGTCCCATGCCCGGACAAATAGGGAGGGTACATTGGTAACCTTTAATGTCACTGTCCAACAAACACAGAACATTTATTAGCAAATGTAGTCTGTCTCAGGGTACACACACACACACACACACACACACACACACACACGACAATTTCAGTTTCTCCAGTTAATCTGGCTGCATGTCTTTGGACTGTAGGAGGACAGAATTTCTCACCTCTCCAGAGTTTCTGGTGCTGCTGTGAGACTCGTCATGTTGTCTAACGCTGGGAAGAGAGAATAAGTTCCTGGTCCATCAGACTCCATCTCAGACTCAAAGTTAGACAGACTGTTAAGGGGGTCCATCTCCAAACCTCAAACGGGCTGTAGTTTCACTAACCTCGGCTAATAAAACACACAAAAACGACTGTTAGGCTTCTCTTGCGGGTGTTAATTCGTGTTTTTAAAACAAAGAAAGTGGCCTTTTAAACGATCGAAGTGTAGTTAGCGTTAGCATTAGCATGGCCGCGTCGCAAATGGCTCACAAGTGTACACATGAATAAGCCCTAGTGCGCGCTAGAACAGGCTCTAGTGCCCTAGCTTGGCTTACTTTTAAGTGCACGGTGTGCCGTTTGGGACGCAGCCCTGACACAAACACTCGCCGCACTGTGTCTTCAGACTAAATTTACACACCAATAAAGAGTCATAACGCTTAAGTAATAACACAGTTAATATCTGTTCATTTTAACGAGTTACAATAGCCTTGTGATGTCACGAAACACGTCTAAATAGGTAGCAACTTAGCATGTAGTCATGTTGCTAAGCGTTAGCTTGGTCACCATATTATTGTGCTATTACGCCGCTGTATATGATAACAGACACCTACCTTGTATTTTGACATACTTTTAAAGCACATCACAATTAAAACATACAAATTAACGTTAACCGATCTGATTTATATAATATTAGATAAGTGAAGAAACGTTTTACCCGCAATGTTGTAAAAAATCTAGAGATTTAGGCGTTCATGTTAAATAGGGTGTATAGGGAGTAGGGTGTATGGTGCGATTTGGGATGGTTCCCTGTTTTGCGACTGGCATTATAGCGACATCTGCTGTATTTGTCTCGTAATCACATCAATTCAAGAAATTCACCAGAAGTTAACCAGAACAAAAACACAATCGATTCTATGAAATCGTTACACTATTTATATACACTTATATATTTATGATAATAAAGTACGAGCTGTTAAACACCACAATCCTAAAGCATGAGCTTATTTGGGGAGTCAGAGAGGGTTTATTATCATTTCAGATGCATGCAAGGACAAATTCACCCGAGTGCGACACAGAACAGAACGTGCAAAACAACACAATACACAATGCAGATACACAACATCCTTTTATCCAGTGTCATACCAGTGCTTATTCTTACACTAAACGCCTGAACAGGGTCGTCTGTCTGTTGCAGGGTTACAGAGATGAACGCACTGACACACACACACACACACACACACACACACACACACACACACACACACACAAAATTTCATTAAAATAACGGAATGAAACAGACATTTATACACACTAGTTAACACACACGTGGGCAGCAGTAAGCACACAAGTGCCTTGTGTCTCCCTTTGGCCTTTGTGCCTAGCCATGGCACCCAGTGAGCAGTTAAGAGTTACGGGCACTACGGCTTTAAGGTACTTCAGTCGGGACCTGTTGAATGGAACATGCATCTTAATAAACATGAAAACGTTTAAAACATGAAGATTTGATCCTGAACAAGTAAACTCGTGGTAACCTCGTGATAATCCTCTTATCCTCTCCATGACCTTTCAGAGCTTCGGAAGGTCATGGAGTTGTTTACAAGATGGTGTAATGGCTGCTCTGTGCGTCAGTAAAAATATCTGCGTTACGTAAGAGGAGTTTGTCCTTCTGCCAAATTATAAAAGGAATGCCGGGCGAACCTACGACGCTCTAGGCGTAAACCTCAACCAGTGCACAAACATCTGGATGGAAGGGATCAAAAATGCAACAGCCCACATGATAACTAGAACCAAGAAGAAGCATAAACTGGTTCAGCACTGTCAGCTGACAAGCCAGAAGGTTCTGGGTTCCATCCCCTGATGGGCGGGTCCGGGTCCTTTCTGTCTATATAGTGCACGTTCTACCCCAGAAAACATACATTAAGGATGATTTGAGACACTGAATTGTTATCTAGGTGAAAATGTGTGTCAACCCATATCACATCCATCACCAGGGTCACGCTGAACGAATACACTAAACACCTGAACAGAGACACACACATAAAAGTCAGTTTCAGTATCTCCAGTTAAACCTGACTGCATGTCAGAAAGACTTGGATCGACTAAACTGGGAATCGAACCCGCGACTTCTTGCAATGAGGCGACGGTACTAACTATAAAGCCACCGTGCCATGATAAATATTATTATTATTATTATTATTATTATTATTATTATATGCATAGAGCAGAAAACACACATTTAACACTCGTTTAATCAGTTAACAACAGAACAATTTTATTTCATGACATTTCATCAAATCCTGTATTTTATTATTGGAAAATTTCTCAGTTCTTTAGAGGACTAAGGCGGGTAAGGAATGAATCTTCCGTTCCAGCTCTCTGCAGTATTTTTCCGGAAGCCCAGCTGCCCTAAATAAAAAGAAACAAGAAAAGAATGAAAAAAGCTGAAATTCAGCCACAAATCTTCCACTTTTTATAACAAAGAACAAGGTCTGGAAAATAAAAGTGATTGTTCCGGATCCCGACTGCAGCTGAAAGATACAGATGTCGGGTGTGGGAATATTTTCTTTTATGGACTTGGATAAATATCAGACATTCTTGTCTGTTTGAGGTCTAATTTGGGGACTTTATAAGCTGCAGAGTGGAACATTAGAACCAGAATGTTCTGAGATCTGATCACTGACGGTCCTGAAACATTATAATCAAACTGAATTACTGAACTGTATTTACAGATCGAACTGCTTTCACAAACAGGAAGTTCCACAGGAAGCATTCGGAAAGACTTCACACAACTAATCGTTGCTGTGCTAGCACACCGGTGCTGACACTAAGTTTTGGATCTCAGCTCTGCTCTATGGGGGCTGGACACCAATTTCTGGACACTGATGAAGTTCTCCTGTATAATAACCTGAGTCGAGGGATAATAAGTTGATCAGGGTTTGTCTCTCTATTCACAAAACTCAGATCAGCATCAAATACAAAATGCATTTGGCTGAAAATGAATTGATCGACATTCCAGTCGTATAATTAGTAAATATGTAAGAAATGTGTTTACACATGCAGGAAAGATTTGGGATTATTAGTGAGGCGTCGCTCTCAAGCAGCTGCCTGGAAGATGCTGGATGCTCAGGGGCTTTTTTCAGACAGCATAAAACCACAACATACCAGTCATGCTTTCAAGAGATTAATGAGTGTGTGTGTGTGTGCAGGCGTGGGTGTGTGCGTGTGTGCAATAGAGACACACACACACACACACAGCATTCTTTGCATTTTGCTGACTCCGTGACGGAAATTGAAAACGGCGTCGCTTTACTTCTACAGTTCAGTGTCGGGATCATTCGCACCGCAAAGTGATTCACCTCCACAACACCAGGGGGTGCCGAGTTTCCGTGGGTTCTGTCATTCGTTTTGTGTTTGTGTTTACTCTCCGGTTTTAGTGACGAGTTAGAAAAGTCAATGTTGTAGATTTCAGCTGATCGATTTTGAACAACCAACGATTTTAAATGTCGTCTCGTAAAACACGAAACATCGTAAACAATGAGGAACCGACATCTACAGGGAAGAGACGACTTTATCTACAAGAGTGCACACACACTTGTTTTTCATTGGTTATAGTGCTCCCCCTTGTGGTCTACGTTGTCTCTTTGTAAACTTATATACTTATACATAGAACACACACACACACACACACACACACACACACACACACACACACACACACACACACACACACTGTATTATGACGTTGATTTGACGTAGTAAGTATGTATGTAGGCATCTCTGAGGCATCATGACAAGAAGATCTTGGGTTCGAAACCCAGTAGGAGTGCTATGGATTCTTTCTGTCTTCTCTCCAGAAGTTCTGGAAGTTGACACCCACAGTCCAAAACATGCAGCCAAATTAACTAGAGACACTGAATTATACGAAGGCAATTTACATTCGTGTGTTCATGATCCCGTATAAAATCCCATAATTGTGTTTTATCCCTTATTATATCCTAAAAAGCTGGTTCCACACAAAATAGCGCCCTCTGCTGTTTAAAGTGAACGCACGATTCACGGATCGTGTCACAAAGTGAATCGATTCTTTACGATGTGAATAGTTACGTGCCTAGTAAACACATTTAGTGCATCTTACTTGAGTTCCTGTAGTTTTTTCTCCTTGATCTCGTCCAGACGAGCTCTGCGGCCGCGGGCGTCTTCGTCCAGCATCTCTCCCTCGCGGAACCGTTCTCTTCGGCGGGCGACGGCCTGAGCCTCGCGCTCTCGGACCTGACGCCACACACCCTCAGCGTGACGCAGAACTTGTTGACGATGGCGCTCCTCCTTTTCTTTTGCTTTTGTTATGGACTCTTGCTGGGCCCTGAAGTGACACCAGTGAGAAAAAGCTTCAATCCACCACGATGAGAGACTTTATAGTGTCGCTTTTTATTTCTATTATAAAGATATTAATGTCACATCTTGTCACATTTATTATTTATTTATTGATCAATTTAACATTGTGTTTTTAAACTCCAGGAACTGTTTCATTCATTCATTCATCATGGACAATTTGGTCTCTTCAGTTTGCCTCACCTGCATGTTTTTGGACAGTGGGAGGAAACCGGAGTACCCAGAGTAAACCCACGGGGAGAGAACATGCAAACTTTGCACAGAAAGCAACCTGGGCCGACCGGGGTATCGAGCACACATTTATATTTACTTGTTTTTGAGCTGTAAAACATTATAAATAGAAGGAATGTTGGCGAGAGGAAATGGAAACGCTGGAATTTTCTGACATGCTTAAATACTGGGAATGTTTTTTTTCCGATCAGAGTGGATCTGCATATATTTCAGGATCTAATCAGTTGAACCATGGAGAGCTCAAATACTGACGTGTAGAATGAACGTTTTATTATAAGAACTATTTAAAGATTCTAAATCCTGTTACTATAAATCTGTTCCCCACACACACACTCGGATGTGTTACGAAAGCACTGAAGATGAAAGAGATCACGAGTCTGCAGGTTTCCTCCCACAGTCCAAACACATGCGGTGTGTGTGTGTGTGTGTGTGTTTCCTGCCTTCCTGCCGGTCAATTCATTAGATACACCGCAACCCCGAGCAAGTCAAAGCGATGATAAAACATCCGTCCATCCATCCGTTCTCTAGTGCTACTAGATCTTATTTTAGGGTCACGGTGGGACACACTGGGTGAATACACTAAACACCGGTACAGGTACAGAGACAAGCACACACACACACACACACCTTCCACATTCAATCCTATAAATAATAACAATCGCAATAGGACTCTGATGATTTTCTAACTTCCTGAAGTAACCGATTCACCTGTCAGTTCATCACGATTCAGAGCCGCCAATCCACATACTGCATGTTTCATGACAGTAAACATGAAATGACCATCGGCCGTGTGTTACGGTGTTGTTACGGTGTTACTTCCACAGCTGTTGTTTAGAGAACATCATGAACATCTGTCGCTTGAATTATCAGCTGCTCCTACAAACACTTGCGAGGCTTCTCAGAAAATGACGGAAGTCTCCAGGAACGAAGCCAGGAAATAAACATGGGCTCCTCCTCACCATGAACACCGTATCATTCATCCGGGGATCCACGGCATCCTCATTCCCTTTCACCCAGATTTTACCCAGAATGCTTCACACCGAAACAGAACACGGAGGCTTTAGTGCTCAGCACTGTCGCCTCACAGCGAGAAGTCCCGGGTTCGATTCCTGGGGTGACGTTGATCCAAGGCTTTCTGTGCGTGGAGTTCTCTGTGCATGTTCTCCCACAGTCCAAAGACATGCAGTCGGGTTAACTGGAGACACTGAAATTGTCCTGATTGTGTATGAGTGTGTGTGTGTGTGTGTGTGTGTGTGTGTGTGTGTGTGTGTGTGTGTGTGTGTGTGTGTGTGTGTGTGT
>JAOTRQ010096572.1:0-10455 GCA_028565875.1 Hoplisoma paleatum
TTAATTATAGCTGAAATAAACCTCTGGTATAAATGCATAAATTAATTGTTATAAATGCATCTTTCGTAGTTGCTTGAAAGTTTTTACTTACAGTCTGTAAATGTTTGTTTAGAAAGTCTAATTCAGTTTAAATTAATTTAGTAGCTTGGTAATAAAACTTTTATATTTTTGGTAAAATCACACTAAATCAGGTGATAATTGTGATAAATATTAAATAAAGTCCTTTAATACTGAGCAAAGCAAAAGAACTGTGACAAAACGGACACATGGTTCGTAACTAATATTGTAGTTATTTCTGTGTGTATGCGCATTTGTACTCTGCAACAGACTGACGACCTATTCAGGTGTTTAGTGTATTTGCCCAGTGTAAAATAAATAAATAAAATATGAAACTAGACAATGGCTGGCCGGATAGTTGGATTATACTTGCATTGCTTTGTACTCCCTCTGCTGGACAAATACAGATACATACACACTACGTTCTACCATACTAGCTAGTATGCACATTAAAATTTGCACTGTTAGTACTGTTACCGCTGTGTACTATTTAGTAAGGTAGGGTAGTACGCAGAGTTAAACGTTCCCGGATGTAGAACTATATAAAGGGAGGAGCCACGTCTGGAGATAGTTAGCTGGTTGCATTTGGGCAGCTGCAGTTCACTGAAAAGCTTTTAAAGGATTTAATTTTAGATTTTTTTAAATTTACATTTTATATTAAAAGTGAAGCGATTAATTACTAATTAATCTAATTCGCGGCTTGTTTGCTTGATGTTTGTATGAAGAATGGAAGCTTTGTGAACCTGGACCGACATCCGTAAACAGTGAAAGATCTCCGGGACCGGAATCAGGTGAGGTATGAATGGGGGGCCCGGGCTCGCTTCAGCAAACTGTGCATTACAGGAGTAAACAGTACGATAAGATAAAAAAAGAGATTATTATTAATAATACTATTAAGTGTGTACTATGTAGTACGAGCTGTGGGGTTTGGGACGGTGCCTTTAGCTTTGATGGCTAAAGTTAGCACAGCAGCCACAGGTGCCTCTCGATTCTTCAGCTGGAATGTTTATAATTAAACTTAAATGATTATAATATATAAGTGAAGTCCACTTAAAATACCAATAAGTGCTGCCAAAATGTATGAAACACACTGCAGTTGTGTGTAAATGTATAATGTATGGAACACACTGACCTTAGTGTATATAGATAGGGTAGATTATAGAGGTGTGTGTGTGTGTGTGTGTGTGTGTGTGTGTGTGTGTGTGTGTGTGTTAGATGGAAATGAAGATGGGTTGTGTATGTAGGTAGGGTATATAGACCAAGTAGATGGGTAGATTATTATGTAGTTGTAGAGGTGTGTGTGTGTGTGTGTGTGTGTGTGTGTGTGTGTGTGTGTGTGTACAGGTAGATGGATTAGAGTAAATAGGTAGGATAGGTTGGGTTAGTTGGAGTAGGTATATATATATACACACATATGGTGGGTAGGTAGCTGTATTAGAGTAGCTAGAGAATAGTTACATAGATAAGCAGGACAGGTAGATCGGTTGGGTAGGTAGTTAGTTATATTGGTTAAGTATAATGGGTCGGTTTATAGATTATATAGGGTAGGTTAGTTATGTAGATTCATAGATCCTGTTATTCATAAATCCATTTATATTGTATTGTGCACAGAATCTATTACTTTCTCCTCTGAAAGCTCAGACTTTTATTGACTTCACACTGTTGAAAGTGAAAATGGAATTGGAATATAGGAATTGAGTGGCCGCTTTAGATAATAGATTATAAAATAAGATAATTTTTATTTATATCTCATTTGCTGCCAAAATGCTGTCAGCCAACGTTACATAGCTGCCAAAAGAATTAAACTTCTGTTCTGTTGCATACAGGGGGGTGTTTAAGGATTCAAAGCTGAATATTTCCATTTGAGAATGTAAATGTTTCATTCAGTTGACTTAATTTTAAATAATTATTTTCAATGAATTTCATAACATTTATAAAACACTGTATTGTATTGAAATGTGGCGCTGGTACACTCGATACCTTTTGCAATGTGCTACTGTTTTGTATGGTTTATTAAAACTGTTAAGTCTTGTAACTTCTCACGTGTTACTTGTAGGAGAGTTGTTAACATTGTTCATGTTGAGTAATGTTTCTTAAGAAAGAGGTGTGTTCCTGTTCCACGAGGAAGCGCACATACTGGCATGAGTTCAGCTCACACACTGGGAGTAAAGCAGTCTGTTGTGTATTGGTGCTTGTCTTAGGGGGAGCGGAGAAGTCGTCCATGTTTCTGTTCAACCGGTCTGTCAGGTTTTAGTAAAGATGACAATCGCATTGGCTGCTCAGATTACTTACGGTACTGCACCACTGTAGTCCTTCGCTTTTTGTTTTTTTGTAGCTTGTTGGTCAAACCAACAATGTGTGTATTGATCAGTGCAGGGTGTAGGCTAACGGAAAAGATTAAAAGACTTTTTTTTTTTAACAGTGTTGGGATTTACATTTGATTAATTGCTTTGATAGATTGCATTAAACTGAGGTAAACAAAAGGACATTTTATTATGGAATCACCATCCTTATATGTATATGAAGAAATGTTTAACTTCAATCCGTTCCTGAACCAAATAGAATTGCTTTAAGGGGTTTCCAGGTAAACCTTCCATTAAAACATTTAAAACAACAAGATCATAATTGACAATAAACCGGTGTTCCGTTAATTCAATCGTAAAAAAAAAAAAAAATAGAATAGACATAAAATGCTTGTCTTATCAAGTTTGTTTGCATTCTTCAGACATTTTGTGATAAGGTTCTGTTAAGGTTTTCTTCGCATTAATCTTTCCTGCAGATCATGTTTGTACAAGCAACACTGCACCACCATTCCCGTCTGCTAAAGCTTCTTACGTTTGTCCTTCATGTCTCGTGCAGTTTTGTTTTGTGCTCCCGGACATCATTTGAGCGGTTCTGTCTTGTCTCGACTTCTACAGGTCATCTTAAATGCCCTTTGAAATGATTTTTTGGACAAACGAATTTGCAAGCTGCTATATAAAGAGTTTTGGAAAGAGATTACGAGATGGTGTTGCATTCATCAAACTGAAACGAATCTTTATTGGCTCAGTTACAGAAGAACTACAAATTACAAATATAAAATACAACATTTCTGAATACCAATATTAATGTGTAACCCGGTCTACCCAATCTGGTAGTAATGACATCATTTATTTGACCATTAAGTAAGAATAGTAAGTTGTATAGTTTATAAATTGTATCGTATAATGAGTTTTATCAGTGTTGTGTACCAGACTAAAGCTCAAGGTAAGATAAAGGCAACGCAATGTGCACATCTAAAATGTTTGTTCTTATTTATCTCGTTCTGTTATGTATTTCATGACCATACTGAGTACAGAGTGCTTCTTTTGACATGCAGATCGATGGGTTAGTTTGTTTCAAGGTGTGTTGTGTCTAGTTAAGGTTAATCAGTTTGCCAATACTTAAACAATTGCTATTGACGTTCATGATTCAGAAATGCTTCTGCTGACCGTGCATCTTGGTGTTTTACATAACTGGCATGTTTGTTTTCCATTAAATAAAGTGTAAAGACTTGATATGTATCTCGGTCATGTTTATGCTGTAAGCTTGTTACTTAGCAGTTGCGAGTGCATCCTCTCTTAATGTTTATTTATATTAAATAACTCGAAAGGAACTGAAATCAGCTTTTTAATTTTGGGTGATTAGGTTTATTGTATGATCTTTAGTGCTAATAATAGCTACAACTGGGATCCTCGAAATTAATATTGCATTTAGGAGTCTTGAGAGTCATTTGTTATGGTTGATGAAACAATCAGGGCTGTGTTTTGTTTAGTCCAGATATTACCTCATAAATGTGTGATCGGTGTTGCAGTAATTCTTTGACAACATTTTTCCACATGTTTTTATATAATAATCTTATTATACACTCATAACATGGCGATTTCACATTTGTGTCTTATGTTTTATAATTGATCCAGACATTTCTAGTTTCAAGCAGGTTGCACTAGAGCAGCACCAATCATTTCAAACAAGACAGGAACGGGATGAGTCTGGGGACTCGTGATTCTTTGTACCACACCCGTCGGCTGTACTTATTTTTGTTTATCTTTGAGGCGGATGTAGCAGGAGGAAGACGGGCCAAGTGTGGCCCCTACACTTCTACAGTAACGTACGGTGTTCTTGTGACCAGACTGCAGTGAGTGGAAAGGTTGTCATCACTAAGAATAGCTTCTCACGCTGGCTTTTTAAAAATTGAGGCTTGGAGGAAGTTCCCTACTTCCACATCCTGTCCTTCGGTGCATCCTTTTAAAAGCCAATCTGGACTTTTTGTTAAATTTGTTGGTGCTTCTAAAACTATCTGCAACAATAACATGTAAAGTAATCGTAATTAATAAGGTTTTTAATAATAAGTTACCATCATTTCACATTGGAAGAAAAAAACAAAAGAATAAATAACGACTAAAGATCATTTACTTTGGTCAAGTTTCATCTTAGGAGAACCAGTTTTCCTGACGTTCTGATGGTGTTTTATGAAGAATGTAAAACTAAGGAGTAATTAACCCTCCCTGCCGAGGCCTCCTACTGCTAATTTAACTTTGCCTGGTTCTTTTCCTCCTACGTGAACGTGTAGTGTCAATAACCACCCTCGAGCTAAACATATTTAACCCTAAATGTTTAAGGGTTTGTTTTCACCACTAAAGTTGATGACTAAAGGTGCACATACATACTTGAATGTGCTATTTATCAGCCTCTTATATTTATCATTATAGTTCATCTGTGTGACACGATGTCCTTTACCGATTTACCAGTTGCCTTCATAACGATCTGTGTGTTAGATTATTGCTGACCAAATGAATACATGATGCGAGTATTAAGTCAAGTCAGCCAGTGCAAGTTTCCATGTACGTTGTGCATTTTACACTGCCATGGAAAGACATCTGGCTAACATCTGAGGATTGTGAATGAGGAAAATCGCAACTTCAGTGTTCAGTTTAAATGCAGCCTTTCGTTTGGGCTGAACATTGATGGACCGTCACGTCCATTTACACGAAACTCTCGATGCCTTGCGTTAGTTTCAGTGCAACAGGTGCTTTGATCAGCTGCTGTGTGTGCAGGAGGGGGGTCGGATGGCGCTTTACTTCATACTACAGGAGAACAATAGGCGCTTTAGTTGGGACCACGGTGACCTCCAACCCCCTGTTTTCTCTGAGAAGGGGCATTCCATTGAGAGTGGGGGGCCGAGAGTGCGAGAGGAAGGAGGGAAGGTTTCAGTCAGTCTTTCGCCCCTCCTCTGGAATTCCTGTCCCTCTTGTTAACATAATTTCTCTTCTTTTGCTGTTGTACAAAGTTTATTATACGTATCACCTCGGTACGCTCGTCACTTCTTCTTTTCCCCTCGACAGGTATCATTTGCATGTTTTTTCTTTTGTTTTCTGTTTCTACTTCCGTTAACATACCTCTTGTTCCTCGTATGCTTTGTTAGGTGGCTGATAGAGGAAGGTAGAGAGAAAGGGGGCAGTGTGAGGCCCTTGCTCGTCCCGGGAGGATGAAAAGGTTCCGGCGACATGGGCATGACTCTCAAAGGGACAAACTCAAGCAGGAGCTCTACCAGTTTAATAAGGTGTGTGTGTGTGTGTGTGTGTGTGTGTGTGTTTTGCTTAGTCAGTCATTTGTTTTCTTCTCTTTTTAGACTGTCGAGCATGGCTTCCCTCATCAACCAAGTGCGCTGGGTTTCAGTCCCAGTCTTGAGCTGCTGGCCATTGGTACCAGATCTGGTGCCATCAAGCTGTATCCTTTTATCTTCTGTTAGAATAAATGCTTGAATTGTTTCATGGGACATAATGCTTGTGCAATTTTACTTCTACATTCCTATTTCCACACGTCTCACGACACACCCGTTCTACCCACTTTCCCACAGAATTACTCAATGGCTGATTGCTGCCATCCCAGTTTTAGTACAACCAGTCTTACCGAATACAGAAACTAAACTGAAGCCTTTTATTTAATTGACATTTCTTAAGTTCACAATCCTTCTATCAAGATGTATATTATTAGATTTTTACAGTGTGATGTGCAGTGATTTTCACTTAACGTGTGCTCAGCTATGGTGCACCGGGCATTGAGTTTATGGGACTGCATGATGAGAACGCCGCAGTCACACAGGTTCATTTTCTCCCACATCAGGTATGCCTGAACGTTACTGTCTCCTCCTGTACTGAAATCTTTGTCAAGGTGTAACATGTTTTTCTCGTTTGTGGCATTTGGTATGAACGCGAGGTTTGCTCTTTATTGAGCTGTAAATACACTTGGAACTGTACATGAGAACTTTTACGCTTACACAGCTGTATATTAATCGGCCCTTCACACAGATGCTGGGTGGTGTTCAGTAGTTGATACACGTTCAATACAGTTAACATATCTTGATATAAGCCATACAGTGGGGTAATGTAGCTCACTTCACATCTAAATTCAGTAAATAAATAATAATAATAAATACAGTGCCCATAAATACACGGGTTCGAACTTTCATTTACAACTATAAGTCAAAAATAAGAAGAAATGCAGTCCTGTTTATTGTGAGTGCTCGGTTTACCACCAAGAGTGTCTCTTTATCGCTATCTAGAAACTGCCCCTAAATAGTGTCCCTAGTCTGTGCCGTAAAGTCAGACCGGTCAGTAAATGTGTTCTGGGTGCCGACTTATGAATTTGGAAGGTCGTTTTCTTCCCTATAGACGATTCCAGATTATTTAATCATTTAAACCAGGACTCATTCATTCACTGAAACAAGCTGTCTAGTGTTTTTAACCGAGTGTTGAATAGTCTGCCTTGTTATACCTTTTAAAAAATGTTTGAGTTTTTTTATATACATATACAACATGTTAAAACGGTGGTGAATATTTAGAGTGAGGGTGAATGAGAGACACAAAATGAGGGTGTACTATATATAAAGAGTAACTGTTGTATTTGAAATTATATTATTGGTAGGTGTATCTTCTTCAGGGGGCAGATTTATCTGATTATTTCTTGCCATTGTACACAGGTAGGAGGCAATCTAAATAAAACTAAACTAAAAATTGGCCTTAAGTCAATTTTGGGTAATGACTATTTCTTCTATAAGGGCTGAAATTTATTACATATACCAGCAAACATGGGTGTGGCTGGTTACTACATTTGTACACATCCGCTGTACCCTTTTTCTAAAACTGATGTTGTCCGTAGGTTGAACTGGTGACGTTGCTTGACGACAACAGTCTGCACATGTGGACACTGCGAGCCCATAAGGGCGTGTCCGAGCTGCTGGAGATTGGTCGCTTTACTCTCACTGGACCCCCTGGGTAAGTCACGTGTGGACTGGTTGTTTTTACTGTGGCGCAAATTTTTATCCAAGACTTGACACACACACACACACACACACACACACACACACACACTAAGAAGCTGACTCATACATACCTAGACGTGGCTGATGATTACACATTCGGATGATACATTTAGGTGTGCATTCTTGGAAATATCCGCTGTAGTCGATATACACTTCCTTCAGACGTACAGTGACTAATATGATTTTTACTGGAGCTTGTGATGTCACTTGTGTTATGCTTGACACCTTAAGAAATTATTCTCTAGCACCGCTAGTCATTCCACTAAGCTGTTTATGTTTAGTTTAGTTAAATAATCAGTAGTTTAATTCACTGTTGATTCGAGTGTTGGCTCAGTAGTTGGAGTACTGGACTAGTAATCCAAAGGTTGCCGGTTCGAGCCTCACCACCAGCAGTTTGCAGTGCCTCAGGTGCTTGGGTGGAGAAAATAATTGGTTCATTCGTCAAAATCAAAATGACAATTTTTTTCCCTTCTGAGATTTTTCACTCATGCCACTGGACTAGTTAAAGATCCATCGCTGCCAGGTTCGTCAGTATTGGGCCCTTGAGCAAGGTCCTTAACCTGCAATTACTCAGACTATGTATACATCAGACGTACAGTGACTAATATGATTTTTACTGGAGTGTGATGTCACTCCTGTTATGCTTGATTATGTATTGTACAGGATTAATAAAGTACCTATCTATCACAATCTTTATATGTCGGTTTTGTGTATATGTCAGGGTTTTCCCCCTGCCCCAAGATGCACAAAATGACTTAACAAAATATAGAATTATTACTGACTGTGCTTGTCATTTGCTCAAAATAGAGAAAACAAGAGAGAAAAGTGGTTTGTTTAAACCGCATCAAGTAAACGAATATATTTTAACCATATTCTGTGCTGCCGGGTTTCAGGATTGATGTTCTAAATTGTTCTCCGAAGATTAAATACACATAAAGTGCATCATGTAACATCATGATCCATGTTCGTCAGCAGTAAAGTGGTTTTTTGTGTGTGTGAAGTCTTACGCTGTTTAAACGTTGTTGGTTGTTAATTCGTCTCGTTTCCTGTGTCGGTTTTATGGTAGTGCCATTCCCAGTGTGACACGAGTGACCGCGGTTATGGCCCACTCATCAGGCGAACTACTTCTCTTGGGCACAGAGGGAGGCCACGTGTTCGTGGTGGAAGTTCCTGGTTTTAGAGAACTGGAGGAGAACAATATCAGCATGGAGGACGTTCAAAGCAGGTGGAGTAACGTTTCCGAATCATGTCAACATGTGCATTTTCTATTTATGTAATGCAAGTTGGCGTTATTATGAGTTTAAATGAATTAATCTACAATCCTCCTGACATTTGTTAATATATACTGATAAATTTACTGTGAAATTTTCCCTGAAACCATCGAATTAATATTTCCACTAAGTGTTTTTGTTTGTATTTAAAATATATATATATATATTTATGCTCTTCACACAGAGTTCCGGATGAATACACAGGCCGCAGGAACTTGGAAAGTGTCGAGGCTTTATATGAGAATCCTCTAAATCCTCGACAAGTCCTCATTGGCTATAGCCGAGGACTGATGGTTCTGTGGGACTTGGATCGTCGATGTGCCATTCAGCACTTCCTAGGCACCCAGGTACTGTTTTATGTCTGGTGGTTTTTCAAAACCTGACTGACCATGACCGAATGATGATTTGTGTCTTCTCACATGTAAATTTCATGCCAACATGCTGATACTTCTAATCATTCTAATCATTTGTGTTCACTGTGATGTGAAACTCAGCATTTATATTCAGCTTCAGTAAATCAGGCTCCTCTCAGTAATAGACTTCCTTGACCTGACCCGCCCTGTTTTTTGATTAAAATCGTTGTTTTGTCCTCACTTCCGGGAATTATTCTGTCAAACATTTGTAGACGAATGTTGTCTGTGAAAACATTGAAAGTTGGAAGCAAACAAAGCGATTTTTAATTCTTCCTACGAGTGCACAACAAAACAATTTTACTGTTTCCTCTGTAGCAGCTGGAAAGTGTTTGGTGGACGGAAGATGGAGGAAACATTATTAGTTCCCATAGCGATGGGAGCTACTGCCATTGGTCAGTGACTGGTATGAACCCACAGGCGGAACCAGAAAAACAAGAGACCCCTTACGGTAAAACCCAATAAAACAATATTGCAATGTTTGATGATTTTGTGTCAAACTGTTTTTTCTTTATTAATGTATTTATTTATTTGGTTTAGGCTCCTTCCCGTGCAAAGCCATATCTAAAATTCTACAGCTATCCACAAGAAAAGGGTCAGTATGTGTGTGCGTTGGTGTGTGTGCATGTGTCGGGGCGGTTTTGTGGAACAGGGGCAGATGTGTTTGCCTGCCGTGTCATTAACCAGTGTGACTAATGATTGCTGGTTTAATATTTAACTCAGTTCCTGTTAACATTTCTTTTTCATGTTCCAAAAGCAACATGATAGATATATACAGTTATATATATATATCTACAGATACAGTTCAAAAGCACACACCTGTAAACACGCATTTGCAAATGATGCACTTAATTTAAATACTCATAAGCAGCTTATTAAATATATTTATGGAGTAATGAAAAGAAAACAATGCAGGAAGTAATATGCAGTAAGCAGTCAGATTCACTGGCATTTTATACCTTTACTATCGGTTGCCTATGAGAACAGTGATTGGCTGTTGTTCAGGGTGCGAATAGCCACATAGGGGCTTTATATAATTGAGTGATTTGTGTTCTCTGCTGGCAAATTGATGGTATTTTTATTAGGGCCGGGACTTTAACGCGTTAATTTCGATTAATTAATTACAAAGATTTTAACGCGTTAATTTTTTTATCCCAATTAATCGCATTTTGGAGGCGGAGCCTTGGTATTCGTGTAACAGAGTTTGCTGATCACCGAACACCGGACCGACGTCCACGGTACTTCACGTGTCTTACTCCCGACTACATTTCCCGGCATCCTTTGCATCGGAACTCCATCTATGGAAAGCCATAATGATCATAATACTGTGTAATACACTACACGTGTTGTGTTACATTCTCTGCTCTTAATACAA
>JAOTRQ010096591.1:0-10454 GCA_028565875.1 Hoplisoma paleatum
TCTCGGACACTTTCAGATTAAAAACGTGTCCAGTGTGTGTTGTTCACTTCCACCTTCAGTATTTCAGTCGTGATCACTGACACACGCACGACTTGTTCAAACTTACAAATCACGACTTTTTCAGTTCTGTTGTTGTCTTTGTATTTTCACTTCACTGCTACTATTGTTCTGAATCTTCTTTAGAACCATGATGGAGGATTAAATTTGTAAAATAATACTAAAAAATCACTGAATAATTAGAAGATGTAAAGATAAAGAGAACCGATTGTAACTGTATTAAGAGTGAATGACACTCGGTCAGAGATGTTGGTCACGTGTTGATGATGTAGCTGATGTTCACTATCTAAAATTTTAGTTGTTATCCGGGGCAAATGTTTTGCGAAATGGTTAGACGTTATCCGAATTGGTTGCTATCGGAGGCGTTCGCTAACCGAGGTTCCACTGTATTTTGTAAATACGTACTAAACTTGCAAAACATTTGGATAGAAAGCCAGTAATTGGTGAAGGGGATAGTACTGGCGCCTCACACGATCCGTGTCCTTTTTGTATGGAGTTTGCAAGTTCTCCTCTTGTCTTTGTAGGTTTTTTTCTGGGTGCGCTGGTTTCTTTCTACAAACTGCAAATGACATACAAATTTATCCACGACTGTGTTCAATAAACTTGTGAAATGATGAATCGTGTGTAATAAACAACCATGTAGTCATGAATGTAACCAAATCCTAATAAACAAACAAACATGCCGAGTCAGCTCAGTTCGAGTGCAGATAATAGGCACGCTGGGCACTTTAGGCACAGCTTGTCTGATTCATTTCAGAACGAGTATAACGGACGTGTGTCGGTTAGTTCTCATATCAAGGGATTGACTGATACTGAAAGTTTATGCAGTGTATTGTATTTGGTCGGTGGGCGACGTAGCAAATGTGTCGCTTTGATACGAGAGTCCCAGACGCATGTGACATATGACGTGATTCGAGTGGGTGTCAGTTAGAACTCGATTGTGTTTTGACATGTAAGTAAAGTCCCCTCGAGGAAAATGTGTGACCTTTGTTCTTTCTTTATGTTTGCTCAGATTTATGATTCACCGGCTGAATATGCAGCGTGCTGTTAAAGCAGGTGTTGAGTGAAAGATTAAACAAGTCACTCATGAGTGAGGATTTATTTGTATGGTCTCTGCATCTTCTCGACATGAGAAACAAACCAAGTCTTGTGTAATCGCCAAAGATAAGAGAGCCTTAACAAGCCAGGAACCATACGAGAGCTTTATCAGAAAAGAACTCAAAAGCATTCTGTGTACATGCTTAGTGATGCTCAGTGATAAAATAGCTCATCCTGAATCCTGATCGGAGTCTGAACAAGATCAAAATCGAAGATTTGGTCGAGTTTAGGCTACAGAGAAAGATTTAACCACTGGGTTTGTTTGTATGTGTGTCTCCCTGCAGGTCGGAACAGCCAGATATATGGCACCGGAGGTTTTGGAGTCCAGAATCAACTTAGAAAACATTGAGTCCTTCAAGCAGACAGACGTCTACTCTATGGCTTTAGTGCTATGGGAGATCACATCTAGGTGCAATGCCATCGGAGGTAAGCGTCTTCCAATAGTTTTGGCAAGACAACAACAACAATAACAGTTTCTATTTGTGGCTAACTGATTACAAATATTTGATATGATGCAGAGTTTTTATTTTGATACACTGCACACTAGACGTCTGTTTTCTTCTTAGCAGAAATCAGATAAAAATAGGTTAGCTATGTACCCTGTCATCTATGGCTTTTTGTTTTGCCACTCTAGCCTGATAATTGTCTCGGAGCCGAGCGCGGAAACTCCAGTGCGGCTTCTACATGGTCGGACCCATGCGCTGCTTCCTGTTATTTTAAAAGCTGCACGTTCTAATTCAAATGTGCAACCCAGAGACTTTTTTTTTGGTATCTGTTCTGCTCACTGTGTTCATTCCAGAATTTCAAGAATGTGTAGAATGTTCACCAGAACACCTGGGGCTCCTGAATACATCTGGTCAGTATGTAAAAAAAAACTGAGCACTAGAAGACGGCAGAAATAGGCTTCATCGTAGAGTTTTGTGTAGCAGGGTTGTCACTTATACAATTCAATATTAGGGTGAATTTGACCTGCCTGTTGGGTCTTACTTATCGTATAGCGCCCCTGCAGTTCATGGACTCAACCGTGGACTTGTGGCCAAGTATTTTTGTATTTTTCATCAGTAGAATTAAAGGCTACTTCCCTGTATGTGTGAACCAGTGACGTCTGATTCTTAATCTGATTTTGACGTTCCACAATGTGAATAACCATGTTTTATAGAAACCGATAGAAGTCTGATTAGCTAGTCGAGTAGTTCTGTATCGTGTTAGTTTAAATTAGGTGCTAAATAAGCACCAAATGTCCGCGTGTTTATATCTATATATGTAGTGTCAACCACTGATTTCTTCTGCCAGGCTTGTTTCACCCACTTGCTTCAGCTTTTTGTAAGTCTGGTGTCCGTTTAATACAGATTTTGTATTCTGTATTCTGTTCTTTTGTGTCACATCACACAGCGTGATTAGAAGGATCATCCCAAATGTCTGGTCTTCCGTCTCAGACTACCACAATTCCACTAGCGAGTGCAGCAGAACTAGCCATAAGGGAAGTCTGGAAACCTGTGGCTGACTCGCTATGCTTTGGCTCACTCTGTTGTTGTTAGCATGTCTCAAATTAGCCTGGGGTGCGGCCCTGGCTGAGGCATTGTAGGGTGTAGCTGAGAGGCGGCCAGGCCGAGCAACACTTTTAGTGCTTTTTCTCCTGAGGTATAGCAGCTGCGGGGTAAGGGGCAGAACCTCGTGTGGACTACCCATCTATCTCTACAGTCCTCGGGGAATGACTGGGATGACTGCACTTTTCAAATATTCCAACTGATCCTGGGACGATGAGGTATCAAAGTCAGGAAATGGATAGATGCGAAAGGTGCTCCCTCCAAGCTTCTAGCGTCACTCACTGGAACAAGAACTCGAGCTACTCTGACTAGGGCAAAAGAAAAAGAAAAACATGATTCGGGGACATGATTCAGACATGGTTTAATGGGTAGCGTATTGGCGGTGGACAAAGCTTTAAAATAGTTACCCTCTCTAGCTTTGGGACAGATGTGTCTTTGTTTATTATTAATTATTAGGGTTTTAGGTGAATGCTGTTCATATTCATAACCGACAAACAGTTGGTATTCATTATACAAGTTATTGACCGTTTTGTACTTTTCGGGTATTGGGCAAAGTTTAGGAGGTACTTTTTTTACTTAGCATATTTAATGAACATTTTTATTTGATTGTCTGTGCTTTATTCCGATCAATACGCTTCCCATGGAAGTCTTTCTTTCTAACATTCAGTGTGTCACACAGATTTGCCAGTTCCTTTCCTTTATTTCCCAGAACCGGTCCATCACAGACAGTGATCAGTTCTGCTCTGTGTCCTATCTTGGCTAGCAGTGGCTCCAAATTTTGTTTATTGTTCACTCAAGTGCAGCGTAGGACCAGACTGATTTTCTCCGACTTTCTATCCAAAAGTCTTAAAGCTGTCAAAAAAAGTGCTTTCCTGTATCACCCAAGCATGGCGGTCCAGTTCTTTGGCAGGAAAGCGAGGCCCAAGTGAGCAGGACATCTGTTACTAAAAGCCACGACATTCCAAACATAGCATGCTCACTCACGCAGTTTAGACTACAGCCCTTAGAGCAGAGGAAGAAGAAGAAGAAGAAGACTGGAACGATCTCTTTTACTTACTAACGAAAGAAAGTCAAACTGATTTCTGATACTTTTCAGATAAGAGCTGCTCTGGAACACCATACAGTCAGGTCACACCATTAATCAGGACACCAGCACTCTTTTTCTGTTATAGAAACAGGGGAAGTCCACTTGTCAAAAACAGGATGTGTGTGAGTGTAGAGTCAGCTACTCTGCGGGGGCCCAATCACAGCCTTGCACTTCCTGTTCCAGACTTCATGCTGGTCTAGGTTCTTCCTTTGGGCCTGCAGAGCGCAGCAGAACCACATATAACTCTTAACATAGCAAAGACGTGATCAAAGCTTTCCAGCTTATACACGTCCATTTGTGGGAATAGATCTGACCAGTATTGTAATTGCAGACATATTTACTCTGTTCTGGTATAGATTTCTTTTTGTAGTTTTTACCACAGTCCTGCACCCTGTGTGCACCAGCCCTGTCAGTGTGTGCATGGCTGGGAGGGGGGGGGCAAAGCTGCAGTGAATTATAAAACAGCTGCTATACGCTCCATTTCATCACCAGGCTTCGCAATTGCACAGAAATACAGTTGTTCGTGATCTGGCACGGTTATTTATTATACCACAATTTTCCCAGACTTATTCTCATATGCAAGACAAACAACAACTATTATATTCATTTATTTATTGAGCATTTTAACATCATGTTTTAAATCTTAGACCATAGCCATGACAAAGATCAATCTTTCATCACACGTTTCCAACCATACACAAGTCACTGACAAGTCAAACACAGTCATGGACGATTTGGTCTCTTCACTTTGCCTTACCTGCATGTTTTTGGTCTGTCCAAGGAAATCGGTGTACCCAGAGTAAACTCACGTGGACACTGGGAGAATATGCAAACTCCGCACAGAAAGTCCTTAGACAAAGCCGGCGATCGTACTCCAGACTTCTTGCTGTGAGGCAACAATGCTAACCACTAAACCATCGTGGTGCCCTCAAAGTATCATACATACTCTGTACTGCTTTCACGCCAAGCTAAATGATCAATGAAGCTTTGTATGTTGCTAATTAAAGTTTTCGGTGCACATTTCACATTTAGCAGGCAATTTTATCCAAAGTGACTTACAATTATGACCATGATCCTGATTTTAAGCATCTCCAGGTTAACGGATTTACATTGGCAGTGGTTTGGCTTGAACAGGCAGCCTTGTGATTACTAGTAGGTAGCTTTGCTACTGATCCAATGGTCTTAATAATCTCAGCATGTCTCACTATGAACTCCAGCACCATTCAGTTTCAGCAGTCTTTCCTGTGGAATGTTAGACACAGAGTGATTAATGGTGTGTATGTGTTGTTTCAGAGGTAAAAGATTATGAGCCACCATTTGGCTCAAAAGTACGAGAGCACCCCTGTGTGGAAAGCATGAAGGACAACGTGCTTAGAGACCGGGGCCGACCGGAGATTCCGAGCAGCTGGATGAAACACCCGGTAAGTGTGCAAATTAGTGCTGGCATTATACAGTATACTAAAGACTGGGTGGTCTAGGACAGGAGTGTCCAAAATTAGGCCCGTAGGTTATTGCTCAAGGCGAGGTATTATAGAAAGCAAAGGAACATTGGCCTACTGGTCTAAATGAATTTCTGGTTCAAACACTAGGTGTCACGTATAAGCACTCCGCATGTGCTGTTGAGGTGTATGTGTGGGTGTGTGTGTGTGTGTGTGTGGTTCATTTGCAGGAAACAGCTGCATTAATGATGCGGTATAATGATCTCATTCAAATCGAAAGAACATGTTTTTAGTAATCAAGTACCCTTCACTTATCTTTCTTAACTGCATATCTAATTAGGTGGGGGTAGGATACTGGTTTGCTAATTGCTAGAGCTTATCCCAGCTTTTCAATAAGCTCAAGGCACATAGAAGACACATGGACAGTGCACCAGTCCATCACGGTACAGTAAGGCTACAGACCACCCCAGGACCATCTTGCTGTGAGTGACAGTCCCAGTCATTGTGTCACTCTTGTGTAGTCTTACTTATTTGATTGTTTGTTACAATCAACAGAGTACACATTTGATTTCTAAATGTAGCACCCATTGTGAAATTTTGGATACCCCATGCTTGGTCTGTAAGGCCAAGCGTTAAGTGGTATCTCTATATCAAGGTGAACATGTAGCAAATGTTGGCAGCATGGTAGCTGAGTGGTTATAGCACTGTCGCCTCACAGTGGGTCCGGCTGGGGACTTTCTGTGCGTAGTTTGCATGTTCTCCCCGTGTCAGCGTGGGTTTCCTCCGGGTATTCTGGTTTCCTCCCACAGTCCAAAACCATGCACTAGGTTGATCGGAAATGTGAAATTGTCCAGTAGTCTCACAAGTTCCCACCACTTTCTGGTGGTTGCTGTCAGGAAGGGCATCCGGACGGAAAACTCTGCTCCAAACATTAACGTCCTAGGAAAACGGACGATAAACGAATAGATAGAGATAGAACATGTAGCAAATGTAATTTGAAAGTGTTCATATTTTTCAGTAAAGTAAGTGTGATATTGTTTATTATAGTAAATATACAATTGTTTCAATAAAATATGTATTGACTAAAATTCGATGAATATTTACGATACACATATTTGTGAGTAGAAAATAGTGTGTTAACAAACATCTTTTCAATGTCTCTGCTATATAACAGTGCAGGAAATTTGTGTGTGTCTGAGGGTTTAAAAACTATTTAAGAAATACCCAGGAATGGTTCATCAGTAATGCCAATCATGATCCACTGTAGTGACTCCTAACAGGAGCGACAGAAATGGAAAACAAATCTATTACTCTAGTCTTCTGTCTCTTTTTTTGCAATACACTAATATCCTAATTAGAAACTAATTCTGTCTCTAATTACTATCTGTCGTATCTGCAGGGTGTGGCCTTGGTCTGTGCTACCATCAACGAGTGCTGGGACCATGACCCCGAGGCCCGGCTAACAGCACAGTGCGTCGTCGAGCGCTTCTCAGAGATCGATGACGATCTGGACAAGCTGTCCACTCGCAGCAGCTCTGAGGAAAAGATTCCAGAAGATTGTTCTGTCAGTGTGAGCGACGATAAGTGAGAGAGAGAGAGAGAGAGTTCATTTATAGCGACTCTGGACTGAGGGGAAATGTTAATGGCTCTGTTAGTGAACTGGATTCATCAGTTTGTGATCTCTCATCTTCGAGCAGGGGAAACTGGAATACAGTATGCTACGAATGATGTGTGCTTGTGTCTGCCAGTGTATCACAGACCACAGGGCCCAGGGCCCAGGTCAGGAGTAATGAAGTAGTTTTAAGCTTTATTGTCCTATAACCAAAGAGTTCATGCACTTTATCGGAATGTTTATGCATATCTAACAGTACAGACACACTGGTGGGACTGTGACCGGAGAACACGGATTCTGAGTTCTGTTAAGCTCAGCTAACAGTGGACATCTCAGATCAGGTATCTGCAGAGATTCTATGACATGTACAGATAAAGTCAGCACTGTGTGTGTGTGTGTGTTACATCTATAAATTGAATGTTGTGTGATAAATAAAGATTTCTATTTTACTTATTAACCCAAGAAATAAACACAGTGTAAATACAAGTGAAAACGGAGAAATAAATCCACGACCAAGTTTCTGGGTAATAGACAGTATTTTGGTAAAACATATCCAAAGGTGATCAGGAAAGTAACAGCTTTTATTAAATCATTGTGCCTTTCTTTTACATTTTTGTATGCAAAATTTTGTAAATCTTTTATGATGAAATGTATTATATTACAGTGTTTATTCAAGCAATGGTTGTGTGTTTGATTTCTTGGAAAATAAACACTCAAATTAAGTAAGTAGGTACAAATACAGGTTCTTACTTATTTCTTACATTCGTTGCTAACTCGTACGCAGTTTTTACATCATTCGTAAAAAAAATTCAGTCCAGGATCATTTTTATTTCCAGTCCTGTTTTTGGACTGTGGAAGAAAACCAGAGAACCCAGAGTAAACCAAAGGTATAAAAGAACACAGTGAGAATAATACATACACATACATAGAACCCTAACTATCACATATGGGGATCAAACTCAGGACCTTCTTGATGTCAGCCACCATGCTATACTACAGGTTAATAATCTTAGCCGAATTTTATACAACAACAAAATAAAAGATGCAAAATGCATTTACCAAATTTTCCAGAATACTTTTAAGTCTTTCGCCCTGCACGCCTACTTGGAAGAACCCATTTATTATTCTACTAGGACTACCCATGGAACATAGTAACAGAAAAGAAAACAAACCTGCACTAAGGATTTTTAACAAGGTTTGATCAGCAAGATACTTTTTCACCTAAAGGTTTCATCACTTATTGGGAAAAGAGTTAAAACAATGGACTTGTACAGTTTGTGATATGACAGACATGTAGCCTAATAGTAGCTATAAACATGACAGAATAGAAGTGACAAGCGGCTCGGTGGTGTTTAGCACATTCGCCTCACAGGAAGAAGGTCCTGGATTCGATCTCCAGGTTGGGTAATTCGGGTCCTTTCTGTTGGGAATTTGAGGCATCTAAATCATATGTACAGTGAAGTAATTCACTGCCACAACTCTAGAGGGTGATGTTTTTCTGAGGGTTCTGTCATATTTGTGTTGTTTTAGTTGTGTTGATACTGAACAGCAAATGCTTTTAAATGTAGGATCATAAACCAAACATCGTAGACGTCAAGCCACCACCGTGGCTACAAAGCGTGCTTGCTGTATTGTTTTGGTGGCTATAGTGCTCCCTCTTGTGGTCTACATTGCTATTCTTTGTGGTCTGCATCGTTTGCTCAGGTGTACGTCGGGCGACGCCGAGGCTCTGGGTCACAACGGCATCGATTCAACACAGCCCTAAATCCACATGGGTTTCATCCGAGTGCTCCTCCCACAGTCCAAAATAGATCGATGCATGTCTAATTCATCCAAGTCAGCAACAGCAGTCCAGCACTGGCATCATCTCCATTAATAGAATGAATTAAAAACTCTATTCAGATCTCTATAAGAAAATGGAATCCGTCTGTTTGTAAGTTTTATTGTAATCAGTAAAGCAGATGCTGACTTTGTTCTTAAATTCTTTAGCCTTCTGCACAATCGAGCATAAATATGAGATGATTGCTAACTTTTGAACTTTTGCTGGAACATATGGCAGCTTTCTTACAACGTAAGGCCCAAGTCTGCTATGCATAATCTTTCTATTAGCAAAGAAAGTTGGTGAGATTTTATCATTTACTCACTTTTCTATCCTGTTTTTTGTTGTTGAGATATTATCTGCTATTGTTGAGGTGATAGATTTTTAGAATCTTGAAGTATTTTCATTGAGATCAGCTCTAAGTACCTTGGAAATTGATGTCTTGTTGGTGATCTTCATCATCCCATGACTCTTTTTACTTACAGATGTTTTTCTAGTACCCATCCTTGTCTTTATTGTGGCCATCATGATTTAATTTTGGTTCACAACCAAATGTTTAAAACCTTTTCATTAACGTTGGTTATTCTAATGGCTTTCTACAATTGTTTGAATCATCCAAAGTCTGATTTTTCTTTACAATATAAACAACAAGAAGAAGAAGAATGCTTTTATTTTTGAGTACAGGGTCAGCCATCGTTTGGCCCCTCTTGAGAAGACAGGGTTAAGGGTCTTGTTTAAGGGCCCTTTTAAACCCACAGTCTTCTGGTTGATAGCCCAGGCATCAATAATCACCTGACCTAAACTCAAATAATTTGGTATGAGATGAACCACAGAGTGAATGTAAATCAGTCAACTAGTGCTGTGGGAAATCCATGCCAGGTGGCTCCTTGTAAAGCCAACTGAGACAAAGCTGTTACATATTTCACTGACTACTTTCGAAATTTTAGGATATAAATCTGCTCCTTTTAAGTTTGGACGTCTTAAGTATTCATCTACGATATAGAAAATAAAACGATCTTATTGATTATTTTTATGAGATTATAGAGCAATTCGATTCTCTTTTATCATCAGCCTCAGAATCGAGGTAGGTTGTGACTTAGCTGTACCATACACCCATCCAGAAATCTTCAGTTCTTCCTTAATAACAAATTGAGTTCCTCCAGACCCGGGGGACCCATCTTCTGACACCATACTTTACCATGGCCTTGTGCAATGCAGGGAAATTAATGATGTTGTCACCTGTGAGATCATCCCCTTTAACATCGTCCAGTATTGCTGTTGTCTAGTACAGGTGATAAGTTTAGTCTGGCACCTCTGCTAAGACCTTTGTGCCATGAGGAGATAAACCTCCAGGCATCATAGCTCTCTGCCTACCAGCCTTTTTGCTTTAACAATTTATATACGGTAAATATTACTTGTTTTACTGACCATTATTATACTTTTTTCCAAATTAGAAGTATAATGCCTTTGTATCAATACAATGAAATGCAAAAGTTAAGTTGTAAGACAATTATTTTAAGATCTAAAACCTTAAATTACTTTAAAAAATCAGATGTTACATATAAACACCCTGTATTAAGTTAATTGTGGCTTTGTTTGTTCTGGCTTTTAGTGTCCTGTAATGAAGCAGCAACTCAAAAACTAATAAACTATACTAATAAAAATATACTGGAAAAAATGTTTACATGATGGATGCACTCTAGGAATTCTCCTCGACTGGGGTTTCTGTTCATCCTGCATTTTGTAAAGTTGCTTTGAGACAATATCTATTGGAAAAAGCGCTAAATAAATAAAG
>JAOTRQ010096601.1:0-10454 GCA_028565875.1 Hoplisoma paleatum
AACTGGTCGCCCGCCGCATTAGTTGGTACCCCAAAAGTAGCCCGCAGCTTCAAAAAGGTTGGTGACCCCTGTTCTAGATTAATCTTACCTGACACGACATTGTACCCAGATAAATAGGGTGACTCCGGCTGCACATGGATGTGGACGAGAACTTGTTTTTTTTTAAACAAACTGAAATGAAATTCTTCACACAAACATTCATCAGAACGAAGACAATTTTCAGCTACACACAACAATACACAACACAGTGCAGGTACACAACAATGCACAACAGTAAATAATACAGTGCAGGTACACAACAACACACAACAATACACAACACAGTGCAGGTACACAACATTACACAATAGTAAATAAACAGTACACCACCTAACAATAAACAGGTACACCGGTGTGTGTGTGTGTGTGTGTGTACGGATCCTAAAGTTCCTCTCGAACCTTGAACAATCTTTATTCGTGCTCTAAGTTTATTAGTGGTTGTGGTTTTGCAGGTTCTCCGTTCTCCTTGAGTTGTCCCTGGTGACCCCCCGGGTGGGAAACTCCGCCCACATCGCACACCTGAAGTCTGACCTCATGATGCTTCGTCTGTTTGAAGCTTTCAGTGAAAACGCGCCTCAACTCGTCCTCATGATGATCGTCGTCCTCACCGAGGAAACACGAGTGCAGCTCCTCCCGGGTCAATAAATATTATTATAACATATTTAATTATATTTATATATCACATGTTTTATTCATGTAACTAATATATTTTTAATTTATTGTGTTGTAGCTCCGCTTTATTTTATTTCATCATTTATTTCTTTTCAATCTAATTGATCCTCTTTAATTCAAATTCGTTTCATTTTTTAATGTATAAATTTATAAAAATATAATATTTAGTTTATTTATTTATTTTCATAATTGATATTATTTTATTTATTTGATGAAATGATTACTTTTGGTTTTATTTAATTTTTTTATTTATGTACCTCATTGATTTTTTTGCTTATTTAATTTTTAATATATATTTTATATATCTTATTAAAGTAGCTTATTTATTTTATTCATGAATATATTGTAATAAATATTTCTGTTATTTCTTGACTTATTTGATTCATAATTAGATGAGATGATGGATTTCTGAGCTCTGATTGGTCGTTTCTTGTCACTATAGTGATGAAGTTTATGACATCACTGGCCTCCCTGTCCTTTACTGTTCTCTCGTATCATCGACACATGCGAGCGTTCGTCTCCGAGAGGCTCCGGATGGGCTGCTTCTCCTCGGCCGTGTACTTCCTGTGGAACATGTTTCTGATTGGTCCTCGCGTGTTGTGCGTGTCGCTCTTCGCCTCCGTGTTGCCGTGGTTCTTCCCGGCTCACTTCCTGTCCGTGTGGACGCTGCTGCTGTTGTGGGCGTGGCGGGAGAACACGGGGTTCATGGAGAGCCGGGCGTGGGAGTGGCTGTACCGGGCGACGGTGGCGCTCGTCTGGTTCTTCAGCTGGTTCGGCGTGGCGGGCGGGGACCCCCGGGTCAGAGGGTCGGTGTACCACGCCCTGACAGGGGCCGACTCCGCCCTGCTGCTGGGACTGTGGTGCTGGAGGAGGACGGCGGAGTCCGGCCGTCTGGCCCCGCCCACCATCGATCCACGGGTCCTCGTACCGAGCGTCGCTCTGGTGTACGCCGCCGGAATCCTCATCAAACTACTTTATTACAGGCGGTGCCATCCCAAACACCCAGACCTGGACCCGCGCCTGGACCAGCGCCTGGACCCGGACCCACACCTGGACCCAGACCAGCGCATGAACCCGAACCTGGACCCGCGCCTGGACCCGGACCCACACCTGGACCCGGACCAGCGCATGAACCCGAAGCTGGACCCGGACCAGCGCATGGACCCGGACGTGGACCCCACACGACTGCACGAAGTCTCAAGCATGTCAGCCAATTTTGAAACCGATGGCAGACAGACGGAGGGGGGCGGGGCCAATGGGGTGACGGAAATGTCCGGTAGAGGGGTGGAGAGCGCCCCACGCAGGAGGATGAAGAACATGGCCATGAACTTTTACTACGACAGTGAAATTCGAGGTCGGTCAGACTCAGATCCATAAACATTTCTCTCCCATACAGAGCGGCGGAGTGTGTGTGTGTGTGTGTGCGCGCGTGTGTTTATTTCAGATTTCTCTTACTCAGTAAAACATCCTCCAGCTGTTTGTTTATTGTTGTTAGAAGAATGTAAACAATGTTTGTACTTGTAAACGAGATGCTGCTCTGATTTATTTACAGTTGATCACAGTGACACAAAACTTTGTGTTGTTTTTGTATTTGTTTATTTATTTACGCTCCCGAAAAGCTTTTCTAATGTTTAACACCACAGGAAACCTCGGCGCGTCCGAACAGTGATCCGGTCTCAAACACAAACGGCGGGGGATGAGTTCTAAACCCACTACAGGCTTCCATCAGTCCCAAACATTTTACACACAAACTACAAAAGTAAATAAACAAAAATATAAACATGGTAAAGCCACGCCCCTCATCTCCACCCGCCGGGTCCGAGTCCCATAAAAACGCCATTCGATTCGGTTCAAATTAAATACGTTACGATTCACAAACATTTCAACTGAACTGAATCGATATTCAGATTAAACAGCAGGGGGCGCTGTGCAGATTTGGCTTTATTCAGTATTTTACTTTTGTTTCCTAAAGAGAAATTTGGTCAGAATTCGTCTTTAGTTTAAATTGAAGTGAACTAAATGAATCATGAATCACATGGTGCAACTCGTTTCACCTGGTGCCACGACCGGCGAATCATTTAAGATAATATTCTCTTCACAAAACAGCAGAGGGCGCTGACGCCACTTATTTGTTGCACAACATGTGAAACCATCATTTATTGGCTTGGTTTTCACCTACCGCAGATGTTCAGTTTCATGTTCAAAAATAAGTTTAAGTGAGCTCTGCATCGTAAATCGTATTGCATTGTGGGTAAAGTGATTCGTTACGCCCCCTATTGTTTAAAAGCAAACGAAACACCGAACCGACGTTTCAACAAGTAACAAAACATGTCATGAAGAAATGATTAAATAAAAATGAATGTTTAGACACACACACTACACACACACACACGCTACACACACACACACACACACACACATGCTACAAACACATACACGCTATACACACACACACACTATTCACACATACATACATACATACACACGCTACACACACGCTATACACACATACACACTATTCACACATACATACACACACACGCTATACACACACACACGCTATACACACATACACACTATTCACACATACATACACACGCTACACACACATACACACGTGCTATACTCTCACACGCTATACACACATAGATACATACACACATACACCCACACACAAACACACATCAGAGACGAATTGTTCGTTCCAGGAAACGCATCATGTGACCAGAAGTATGTGGACGCTCCTCACGTTCCTCTCTAATATTGTCACCAGACAGAATCTTATGACATCAGACATTAATGTTAACGTCATTCACAAAGAAATCACACTCGTGCACCTTCGTACTGATCAAACATCAACCGCTTTGTGCACATTTAACAAGAACTGAGGAAACTCGCGGCGCACTGAATGCTGGGATTGTTATGGAGCCTCAGTCTGACCTTGAGTCGACCTTGTCCACTCACGCCGGTTCACAAAAAGCAAAAAAGGAAATTATCACACGATCAGGTGTCCTGATACTTTTGCTCCTATTTGCAGCTCGTTTATACAGATCGTGTGGGGGAAGGGGCGTGGATATAACCATGAGGGGGCGTGGCCACGACATGACGCTCATCAACGTTTAATCAGGTGCCGTCGGTCTAAATGTCTGGGGCGGGACTCCAGGGGCCTCCCGGTCCACTCGGGGCCTCCCAGTCCGGTTTAAGAAGAAGAAATATTTACAGAGTCCCGGTACGAGAGACGAAAGGTAAACAAGCAAAACACAAACAAACAAATTCACTTCAGTCCAGGATGACGAGTTCATTACGAGGGTCCGGAAAGAGTGTAAAAGAAAACCGGGTTCCACAACATGTGGACTCCTAACTCTCCCTCACATAATTCCCCTCCCACACACACACACATATACACACATACACACACACCCCGGTGGTGAGCGATGATCAGTGCGCTTTGGTAAATCCGCCGACTGTTCGGTGATTATTCCTGCTGGCACCAGTTCTGTGATTGTTTAGCTGCCTTAAAGGTAATAAAGGTTCTGTTGAGTTCTGTAGTTCTCATGAGTTCTGATGAGTTCTTATAAGTTCTGATGAGTTTCGTTTTCTGTCCCCTCGTCTTTACTCTTTTTGTCTCTCTGGACAAGAAGGAGCCTGATCGAACTCCTAAAGAGTCTGAAATGTGTGAGGAGGACGAGGAGGAGGAGGAGCAGGGGGAAAGCAGAAGGAGGACGAGGAGGAGATAAAAGAAGGAGGTGAAGGGTGATCGGGGGACGAGGATGGAGGACGACGACGATGATGATGATCAGGATGATGAAGGGGGATGAAGATGGAGGAGGATGATGGAGGAGGAGGAGGATGGATGATGAAGATGGGGGACGAGGATGGAGAACGATTAAGGAGAATGAAGATGGAGGAGGATGATAGGAGACGAGGATGGAGCATGATGGAGGAGGAGGAGGAGGATGATGGAGGAGGATGATGATGATGGAGGATGATGGAGGATGATGATGATGGAGGATGATGATGATGGAGGAGGATGATGATGGAGGAGGATGATGATGGAGGAGGAGGATGATGGAGGAGGAGGATGATGGAGGATGATGATGATGGAGGAGGATGATGATGATGGAGAATGATGATGGAGGAGGATGATGATGATGGAGGAGGATGATGGAGGATGATGATGATGGAGGATGATGATGATGATGGAGGAGGATGATGATGATGGAGGAGGATGATGATGGAGGATGATGATGGAGGAGGATGATGATGATGGAGGATGATGATGATGATGGAGGAGGATGATGATGATGGAGGATGATGATGGAGGAGGAGGATGATGGAGGAGGATGATGATGATGGAGAATGAAGGTCGTCTGTGGTGTTCAGTGTTTGGTTCGTCTATAAGAAGTCGAGCTCCAGCGCTTGATGGAGAGACACCAGGTCACCGTGAGCAGACACTCGCCAGAACGGCATGTTGTGCTGTAAACACAGAGCATCATACGGGTCTTTAACATGTTCTCTCTCCCCGTCTGCGTGTGTGTGAGGGTGTGTGTGTGTGTGTGTACCTGCTTGGCAGCGAATTCCTCCTCGCGTCCGTCTCCGATCACCACGTACGTCACTTTCTTCCCGAAACGCGACACGATGCGTTCGAAGCAGCTCTCCTTCCCTACCACACAATTCATCATCATACTACATATTATTATTCATGTCTTATTAACATGTAATAACAAACATATTATTATTTACATGTTATTCATCAGATATTATTGTACAAGATAAAGTTCAGAACGGTGGATGATTATTTTGGACGAGTTTATTTCCACACAGACCTGGTTCCCGGAAACTGATGAACGAGGTTTGAGGTAGAGTGAGGTAAAGTGGTAGAGTTAGAGTGAGGTAGAGTGAGGTAAAGTGGTAGAGTTAGAGTGAGGTAGAGTGAGGTAAAGTGGTAGAGTTAGAGTGAGGTAAAGTGGTAGAGTTAGTGAGGTAGAGTGAGTTAGAATGAGGTAGAAGTAGAGTGAGGTAGAGCTCTGTAACTGTTGTGCCTCAGTACCGATCTTGGTGGCGCTGTAGATGTTCTCGACGGGGAAAACGTCTCCCAGGCCGTACAGCAGCACCTTGGCCAGGGCAGGAACCAGCTGTGTGGTGGTGACCAGGACGTTCATGCACCTCCCCCTGCACGACATCACAAAACCGTCAGCCAATCACACGCATTCTTTACCCGCATGCGTGCGAGTGGGCGGAGCTCACCTGGACTGGATCAGCAGGAGGGATTTGATGGCGGTGCCGAGCCAGCCGTCCGTCACCGTCTCCACGTCTCCTCGAACCCGGAGCAGCAGATCTCTCTTCAGAGGACTGAGCAGAGCTGTGGAAGGGAACAAAACGCGGGTCAGGCACGGCCAATCACGGCACAGCGTTCGGCGCCGGGGGCGTGGCCCTCACCTCCCACGTTGCTCTTGTAGCCATTGTAGATCTCTTTGAGGCGGCGGTACCGGAACGCCAGCTTCCTCATCCAGTCGACTCCGCCCTGCACCCCCGCCGTGGAACCCGCGGCCCCCACGGCCCCCGCTGTCCCGTTAAAACCATCACTCCCAAAATTATAGTTACTGCAGGAGAGAGACTCATACTGATCAGCCAGAGGTGTGTAAATGTTACTCACAATACTGAGAGTAACAGAGTAATGAGTACTGAGAGTAATGAGTACTGAGAGTAATGAGTACTAATGAGTACTGAGAGTAATGAGTACTAATGAGTACTGAGAGTAATGAGTACTAATGAGTACTGATGAGTACTGAGAGTAATGAGAGTAATGAGTACTGAGAGTAATGAGTACTAATGAGTACTGAGAGTAATGAGTACTGAGAGTAATGAGTACTGAGTATTATCTGAGTAATACTGAGTCAGTAATTAAATTCATTATTTATTTTAATTACTGACAATTTAATTACTCTGATGAATTTTTAAACAAATAAAATCGTCGCCCGCGGAAACGAACTCGTACCTCAGATCCTGTCCGTTATCATCAGAAGCGACGTCCTCGACATGGACCTGATCACACTCCTGTACACACACACACACACACACACACACACACACACACACACACATGTTAATATACAAACACACACGTACACACTCATATACAAGTTCAAAGTACGCGCACACACACCCAGACTTGTACACTCACACACACTTACTCAAACGTTTTTCATATACATGCACGCACGCACGCACACACACACACACGCACGCACACACACGCACGCACACACACGCACGCACACACACGCACGCACACACCTCCAGGTCATTGAAGAACAGGTGTGTATCGGCTAACTCGAAGATCAGTTCCTCCATCTGCAGCCCCAGTGTGAGCAGGGTGGCCGGATCCTGAAGGGACGACAGAGAGGAAGATGATTGGCTGGATGATCAGAGCTCACCTGTGATTGGTCTGAGCACCTGTCGATCAAACACATCCTGTTCATTCAAGAACTCTTACCTTCCCGAACTTCTGAGCGAACGATCCGGTGAGGAGCGAGTGGAAGATGATGATGGTCTCATCCAGGTCCCATAAGAAGACCCGCTGTAAGAGATGCCACACACACACGCACGCACGCACGCACACACACGCACACACACACACGGCGGGTTCCATCGTGTTCTCTGTACGAGGTCAGGATGAGGTAAAGCGCTCCGTACCTCCAGGTCGTTCTCACCCGACTGACCACTCTCACTCTTCTTGGCTTTGGTTTTAGCCTTGGCGGGGGGATTCCTGTGGGGGGCGCCGGCGTCCTGGGCTGCACCGGCCGGGAGATTCCCGCTGGCTGGAGACGCCGCTGAGAACCCAAAATAAAAACAGAGTTGAGATTCGAACCGTTGACCTCGTACCCACTACAGCGCCCGATTCAGATGGAGAGGTGCAGGTACCCGTGGTGCTCGGCAGACCCGTGGTGGCAGCGGCGTCCTCAGACTTTAAGGCCTGGTAGGTGGGTGCGGCGGCAGCGGTGTCCCCGTCCACACTGGGCGGCGCAGGAGGGAGGTAACCGTGGTGGGACGGGTAGTACTGGGAGAACTGGTTCTGTCCCACTGAATTATAAGTGGAGAAATCCTACAGAACAAGAGCAGTGATGGATGTACAAGAGGACGAGAGGCGGACGAGGTTGGTATTAGGACGAGGTTCTCGTACCTGGTGGGTGGCGGCGGCGGCGGCAGCAGTGACTGCGGCGGCGGTCGGGATGTTGGAATAAACGCTGGAGGAAGTGAAACAGGAACCTGAAGTGAAAAGATCCAAATTTTAACACGAGTAAAATCCACTGTTACAACAAAACCACTTTAATATGTAACAAACAGGACTGAACCCACCAGCAGAGGGCGCTTATGTCAAACATTATACATTCATCTTACATTCAGGTTACAGTCCGAGAAACTGAGGCTCGAGAGCCTCGCTCAAGGGCCCAACAGGAGCATCCTAGAAGAGCTGGGACTGGAACCTGAACCACGGTTACGTTATTTACAGGCTGCCAAAAAGGTTGCGATCATAAAATCGATCTATTTATTAATTATTATAATTGTAACTCAGCCACACCGACGTGACACGAAGGACCTGGTGAACAGATACAGCAGTCTGAGCAGAGACTCAATAAAGCACCAGCGCCCCCTGCTGTTCAAAGTATCACGAGTGAAGTGAAGAATCATCCGAGTGAATCGATGAGGTACGGGTACAGAGGGGGGGGGGCGTCGGGCTGGCAGCAGGAAGTGAGGCAGGAAGCCGGCTTGCCTTGGCTGGGGTAGGAGAAGTGTGCCGGCGGGGGCGGAGTCGAAGCGTAAGCCGTGCTGAAGCTGAGGAACGGCGTCTGGGTGGCGGCGGCGGCGGCACCGTCGTGGAGCCGGGGCTCGCTCTTAACGCCCGGCCACATGGTGCCTGCGGGTGGGGGTGGTTGTAGTGAGCGAGGGTGGAGAGATGGAGCGAGAGAACACACACACACACACACAGCACACACACACATACACACACACAGAATGCAGAGATCAAGCAGGTGTGAAACGTTAATGAAAAGCGTGATGTGTGATTGGGGGCGAGAGGTCCCGGGTTCGAGTCTGGGACCGACCGAATGGAGGCAGGCCGTAACTTTGACCCGTGTGGCTGAAGCTGCTGCCGCTGAAGGCGGCTGACTGGTTGAGGGAGGAGAACGCCACCTGGCTGTCGTACGCCGTCACTGCGGGGCTGAAGGAGAAGAGAAGAAGACAGCGGATCGGTACGTTAACAGGACCAGAGGGCGTCATCATGCCTGAGGGATTATGGGATGCGCGGGGTCCTTACCTGTTCCCCGGATAGATCTGAGAGGTAAATTCGGGCTCCGCGGCCCCGAGATCTTTGCACGTGTCGCCTAAATAACCAAAATAAAACAGTGTGATGATTCTCGTACAGGGAAGTAACGATACTCACAGATACCAATACATTATAAACATTCTTTTATTTCAGAGCTTCATTTACTTTTTTTAATGTTTTACACTGAGACCTGGTACGTGGTCACATGATCGTACCTTTAGTCGTATAGGGGGCGCCGGCGTCACAGTTCTTGGTTGATATTTGGTTATTCGGCTCTTCTCGACTCCCTGGAAACACAATGATAAAAATAATGATCTCACACACACACACGTTTAACACACCACATCCTGGATTATACATGAAATGGTCTAAAGTATCTGGACTCCTGAGCAGGAGTCACCGTGACTGTTAAAGTCCCTGAGATCTTTCTGCTCGTCAGATCAGACACCGTTTTTAGCAAAAGCGTAATAATGAGAGAAGTTACTGACCAGCGCCGAGGTGATTGGTGGAGGGTGGAGGGTAGGAGTTGACCTCTGACCCTAAATCGACCACATCGCCCCGGTTTTCTCTGGGTTTAGTAGTTTCACCCCTATAAACATGACAGCAGAAGAGGATAAGGATGGATTCCCTGGATTAAAGAAAGCCACACACAGCTGATGAATGACCTGGCATCTGGTTTGGGACTCCGTTCAGGATCATGTCGAGCTTTCTTCACCTGTTAAAGCAACACCAGACATTAAAACACACACCGAGACCCAAAGTTCAGGAAATAAACACGCACAAGAGAGTGTTAACACACAGACCGGGCGCTCCGGGGTGTCCTGGGGTTCCTCCATCACGCTGATATCCAGATGTGTTCACTGACTCACGCAGAGTGTGTGTCCTGCACAAATGAACACGAATTCAGCAAATCAGCATTACAGAATAAAACCGATAAACAACAACAACAACAACAACAACATTTCAGCTGTGTGTCCACTCGGAGCCACAACTCAAGTCTAATCATGAAAGATCTGATTCACGTGCGGCTCCATCTGAAACGAACCATTAAAAACTCAACAATATTCACTTCTAACAGTAGAGGGCGCTGGCTAGATTTTTTTGTTGTTGGTAAACACATGTGTGTGTGAGTGTGTGTGTGTGTGTGTGTGTGTGTGTGTGTGTGTGTGTGTGTATGTGAGTGTCAGAGTACACTATTGTTTGTCAATACAACACACAAAAGCACAACACAATTCTCCCTTTTTATCCAGGATTAGGACACGTTTACACATCTCCGTGTCAACAGTTGGACTGTTTGTGTGTGTGTGTGTGAGTGAGAGAGAGAGAGAGAGAGAGAGAGAGAGAGAGAGAGAGAGAGACATAAGATTTTATGAACTCTGATGTCGTGGTGATGGATTTTAATGACGTCACATTCCTA
>JAOTRQ010096611.1:0-10453 GCA_028565875.1 Hoplisoma paleatum
ACACACACACACACACACACACACACGCACACACACACACACACACACACGCACACACACACACACACACACACACATATATATATATCAATGTTTTTGTTTGTATTTGTAAGGTTTTTTAAAAGTATATAGTTGTGCTATAAAAGCCCATCTCTATTTTGTTCATACAGCCTTTTATTCTTGACAGATTGACAGTTCTGTCATCTAAAGAATTCAGTGGATGATAATTGATGCTAATCTAAAAGATCAAGGTTATACTGACAATGCGTTATACAACAGTCAAACACATTGCTGTTAGTTTTGCCTATTTAGCTTTATGGTGTCATCAAATCCATCATTGCTCCGTCAGACGCTCAATCCCTCAAGCCAAAGCTGCACTATTTTTACAATCACTGCTAACAGATTGTACACAAATCATTTAAATAATGCCATTCCATGCATAATGTTAATCAGATAGGGTGTTAAAATGTCAAGAGCCTACTTCCTATTAACCATTCTTAATAAACTGAAATAGTGAAATGGCTAAACTAAAATCACATGCCAGTAAACTGGTTGATAGCATTTAAAATCAGACTTGAATTGAGGCTTAAACGTTAAGCGTAAGTGAACGTTAAGTGTGTAACATTCAAGATTGTTATATAAATGTTGACTACACTTCAGAAACATACATGAGCACTTACTGGTGGTGTAAATGACATTGATCTTATCATCACATGCTAGTGTGTGAAATATATAATGTAGAAATTACCCTCATCATTATCTTAAATGTTGGCTAAATGAGTAGCGTACATGGTCCAAATTAATGAGTTAACGAGTAGAATGTTGCTGGGTCATTTTTTAGAGTCAACAGGTCACAACTGAAATGCCCTTGAGCAAGGCACCAAATACCCTTAACTGCTCCCTGGGCACCGTGGCTAGGGATGCTCACAGTGTGTGCTCACTGCTGCCTCCTAGTGTGTGTTCTTTAGTGTCTGTAAATGTTTGTGATAAATAGATGACTGGATCAGTATCTACAAAAAATGTTGTGAAGTGTTCCAGGTCTGCAATGGTCATATGGTCAGTACCTGTGTTGTGGAACCCCTGCTTAGAACAGGTTATAGAAAATTCTATAATAAAAATAAAATGGCTCTTATTGGCATTTGAAACAAGGTCACGCTTTGATTCATACCAAAGTTTTGTATCATTTTGTACTGTTTATATATTGAAAAAAGCAAACACAGATTTAAATCTTCTATCTTAGAGAAACCGCCATTTAACATGTGTTTTTGAGCTTTGGAGCAGCTTGAGTGATGGGTCACCTGCTGTGTTAAGTGTCAGCATGTTCTGAATTTAGACAACAAACTCAAAGGGGCATCTGGTGTTTAACTGGTGCTAGCGTACCTCCCGGTGAGAGAAAGTAAACTCGCACTTTTCACTTTAGTTATTACTCCCTCAACCGACTTGCATGATTCAAGCTGGTTTCCTGTCTGATATTGGCTGACAGCAGCTAAGGGTTGGGTAGTGCTGTCAGTTTTGATTGGCTATAATTAAATATCCTGGGAGCTTTCATGCTGTAATGGGAGAAGTTAAAACTTCAAGAGCTGAAAATCTCTATTGAACACAAACTCGGAGGTGATCTGTTGACTTCCGGAATTTGGGAATTTTGGGGGCTTTCTCGGGCAGCGCAGCAGTCTATCATACTCACTCAACAGTGATGGGATTGAACTGGATAGTTGTTGTAAACTCTAGGGTAGCACTGTCATGTATCAAGCAAGCCCAGCACTATCGAGATCCTGGAATCAGATTCTTAGTGTCTACAAACAAATATGATGAACTATTTGATGAGGTTGTGGAATAGAAAAATATTTCTGGCTTTGTGCTTAGTGTATGCTGGTGGATCCAGACCTAGCATGACCTTGATTAGGAAATACACTACATCTTATTACAGCCACACTTGTGGGTTCAATCTTATCCAACATCATTACAATGTGACCTAACTCTGAATGTTTCTCTGTCAAGTCAAGTCAACTTTATTTATATAGCACTTTTTACAATAGACATTGTCTTAAAGCAACTTTCCTCTTAAAATAGCACAACATCGCCAGAATATTATTCTGCCACCACATTTGCTGTTCTTTCAGGGGAATAATGTTTTGTTGTCATTTTGAATAGATAGATAAAATTAGGGTGTATCTGGCAAATAAAATATGAGGTTACTGCTTGTAATACTTGTCAATTACAATATAAAGAGGGACAGTGGGTTGAGTTTTGTGCTATAAATTAGAAGATTTTAAACGAGTCATTTAACCCTTTCTGAACCAGGGACCCCATATGATAACTGAACCCCTTGTGCTTTGACGCCAACTTCAGTACAAATAAGAGTTATTGTTGTACTGTTCATCTGCATATGTATAAAGACAAGTAAAGTCATTATATTCTATTTTATAGAAAACATGTTGTCTTGTTTTTGCAGTAGAATTTTAACACCTCTAACGCAACACATTTATTTAGTTATTTTACTATCAGTATTACTTTATTAAAGTGTGTTGTTTGTTAGGACCTTTAAGTTTGTTTACACAGTTGATAAATTTCTTTCTAATTAATGTTTCTATTTAATAGACCTGGCAGGAATCCAATAAGGCTGTGTTTACTCTCAATGAACCCAATTATCCATTACATTCAGTTAAATTATCCAAAAGCCGTTGGCTGGGGCCAAAATAGTGTTCAGGATGCTGTTTTTATTACCTAGCTACCTCACTACTGCTATAATGAATATCACTATAGTGTCTAATGCAAATTAAGAATGAAACAGAGATAAATTAATTGCATATTATGGCGACTAAGCCTGAAAATCAGCATAATTACTAATGTAAAAATCTAAAAAAAATAATTTGAATACATTTTATATGGTAGGTATGATTTAAATAAATGTCAATAAAACAAAAATGGCATAAGATAAGTCAAATATAACCCAATACATTTTTCCCTAGGATTGGTGTCACCATGGATGTTTAGAGTATCATATCATGACATCCTGTCATGCATTTTATTTCAGTACAGGAGAGGCTAGTGGGTAAAGGTTTGTAATATTAATCTGAAGATTGTTGGTTTAATTTTTCATTCTGTTATACAGCTTCTTTTGGGTACTTGAACAAAGCTTTCTTCAGGGTGCAAAACAATGTCTGACCTTGTCCTGCCCAAGTAATTTTTTTAAAAAATTGGTGCAATTTTGTACTTATCCAGTATAAGAGGGGTCTAGCTAGAGCTATAGAAAGAACAGGGCTATATCAGCATGTTTTTACACTAAAACGATATGAGGCTTTATTTCTATTTGCTTTTTATGCCCTGTCTGGTTAGCTAAAAAGTGCTGAACAAACAGTATGATGACTAATAAGCTGTGAATAAAACAGCTGGGTCTGCAGGATATAGAGATGTAAAAGTGACACATGAGGCAGCATCTCCAACTATAGTCTCACAGCGTCTTTATTTAGCTTGTTTTGCGCTCATTTATCAGGATGGCATTTTAAACTGACAAACAGCTGAATAAGTTTAAGTGATGCTAAGCGATTAGCGCTTAACAAAGCAATTTTGTTAGCAAGGCAGCCATAGTGACTCAGCAAAGATACGTCAAGTGTGGTTTCTGTCACGGTTCAAAGTCATTATGTTGCTTCTGCTGCATCCATTATGCTAAAAGCTTTATAATGTTTACATTTCCAAAGTAATAGAGAAAATTCTGTACTGTTTGTATCGCTGAAGCCATTTTGGTCTAATTTCATTCAGAGAAAAGTGGAGAATTTACAGTCGCCTGAAGATGAACAATTGTCATCTATAAACATTTTATTTGAGACTAATGAGAGTTTGATGGTAGAACAGAATAGAATGCCTTTATTTGTCATATTTGCATGCACACGCACAATACAAATATAAATTCCTCCATGGATCAGACCACAACTGTGTGGTGCTCTGGAAGCTAAGAGAATATAACGGTTAGTTCACTAGCACACTTTCTAACACAATTTCTTCTCTTTGCTGCCAAACAAAAAAAAAATCATTTGAGGAAGTTTTGGCTCATACAGTTATTAATGTGCTTCAGTCATGAGTCGATTGGACTGTAATCATTTGGTGAGAGTGAGACAGATTGCTCTGTCTGTCATCTGCATAACTATGATGTTGTTGGTATGTAGAATTTGGCCCAGCAGCTATTTAAAGTTAAATAGTAGAGGCCCGAGAACTGACCTTTGTGGGATGCCAGACGTCAAAGCCAATAACATAATAACTCTGGTCTTCCACATAAGACTAAAACAGGACTAATTTAGGATTGTTTTGGAAAGTCCTACCCAGTTTTCCAACTAGTCTAGCAGTATTCTGTAATCTACAGTAATCTGTAATCTGAACTGATAATGATAGAAAATGATTTTTGTTTTGAAAACAGATTTCCATGAGGTAATACCCATCATTCTTTTTCACCTATATAACTCACATTATTTGTTTAGTAACATTCATTGTTGTGTTTAATGAGAAGAGTTTAAGATCAGCTCAGGTTTATCGTTTATCGTCTAACCTATAACGTTCATTTCAGCAAGACAACAAACGGGTACATTGGATTTTCTCATCACTTTACACCGTGACATTCAATTTGCCTGATGCATCATTTATCAAAGTCAGCAGTCACAATCAATTTGTAAATGTCATACATTGGCTCTGATTTTGTTATAAACGGATTGTTTACGCTTAACAATGCATGTTGCATGCACCGTTTCTTTTTATTCAACTTTAAATGCATAATTAATACAAAATAAAGTTATTTGAAGTTTAAGATTTGGGTCAGAAATAATCTACTGCGTAGCACTTCAGTCTGTCAGTCGGTAGATTGTCAGTTCAAGTCCAGGCTCTGCAATGCAAGTCCTGTTAACTCCTTTAGCGAGTCGCTTAACCTTGTTCTCCAGAGGCACTGTGATATAGTGACTGACACTGCATTCTGAAACCCAAATACTATAAATCTGGGATAGAAGGAAAATAAATTTGTACTGCTTTAATGTGTATAAGTTCTCTTTATGACAAAATACACATTGTTAATGGAAATTTATAACTATTATTTAAATATGCTTTATAAAACGTTTGGTGCGAAAGTGTGAATGTGTCGACAAGCATTACATATTTATTGTTAGTAATGAATCATTGTGGTTTCATTGCTTTATTTGCTCCAGTTACAAGGATTGAAACATTTGTCACATCTGTTTTGCATCTGCTTGACATCTATGCACATGAGCAGCAAGTTTGTGCTTTAATAACTGAACAGTTATAGCTGAATGTTGCATAACAGCTCATTCATTTATGCATAGTTATATGGCTGCTGTGAATTTGGAGTCAGTGTTTGCTCAGTACCAGAAATCTGATGGTTGTCAGGTTCAAATCCAACCACTGCCATGTCATGTCTGTTGAGCCCATGAGTTCATTCATAAGTAGCTTTATCCATCTAATGTATCCAGGAAACCATCATGTCTGTAAAATTAGTGGTTCACAGCCAGTTTTACTTCTCAGTGGGTCACCAGAAGTTTTTAAAATATTTAATTTATGAAATATTTATTGACTTCTTTTGATGTAATAATCAATTAATCATTATTGGTACTTCATACAAAGTATGCTTATTTAATCTCTTAACACTTATTGCTGTGAATTTTCAATGACACAAAAACACAAATACATAAACAAAAATAATAATTCTGTTCACAAAATTGTGTATTGAATTGTATTGAATTAGTGTTAGTTCAGTTAATCTTACAATTGATTGTTGGTTTAATATCTCTAAAATTGAAGAACTGTGTTCCACTGTGTCTTTGTTCAAGAAATCAAAGACCTTTTTATGATTTACTAATTATGCTTTTGTGCTGGGCTCTTGGAAAATGGGATTTGTTGCCCTGAAAAGGCAACTTTATAGGCCATTTATCGAATTACTGTGTGCAGCCTGGTTGAAGTGAATGGGCATCTATGGGCAAATGCATTGCAAATGATGCTACAAAAATGTATCAGAAGATGAATGAACTTGTCATGTTCTAACACATTTGTAGTCAATGAAATGTTAACACAACAGACCATTTAATTTATTATTTTTACATTTTAGTGGAAGCTAAGTTTCTCTTACAGTCTTAGAGAAATGGCTCCATTCTACACACCTCCAGGCTAAAATGATCAAATATGTACGGCTATTTAAGAAAGCAAGAAAGTGATAGAGTTTGGCTGTCGGCCACAAATACAACTGACCTAAAGTTTAATCAGTAGGTTTAGGATTGTTCACTAAAGGTTTCAAACTTTGGTGGAGCCAGGATTAAATCCCCCAGACTTGATCGATAGCCCTGTTCTCTGTTATTCCCTGCCATGTGAAATAATTGTTGCCAACTTTCCCCCTGCATATTTACTCCTTTCAACTATTGCACTGGTCACATTCAGGTGGAGTAGCTAGATTATCTGCTAACACACCACCATCGAGAGTCTGAACTCATTTGAACTCTATAAGGCAACTTCTTTATTTCTTATATTACAGCAGGTCTCATTTAAAATGCCAACAGAAACAAAAACAAATTCTTCTAACTTTTTTAATGCTATTTATGCTTTAATAAATAAATACTATAAGAATTTATATACTTTTGTTCATGAGGTTAAAACCATAAAGTAATTTAATCTGTCGTATCTGCTGCAAGAGCAAAAAAATCTTTAGTGAGACACAACTGAGGCAGGTAATTTACTCTGAGCCGCAAACCATCAGCTTAACATTTATTTAATTCGTGCAATGTCAAATGCATAATGTGTTCAGTGAGTACATTAAATCTAATTGGCAGCATATTCGAAGTGTCTGGAGCAGAGCAGGCTAACTCAGGCTAATGCTAAAGGGATTAATGCTGGCCTGTTTGAATCCAGTTTGTTCCTGAGTAGCACGTTGACTGTGTTAACCGAACTGTAGTTCTCAGCATTGAGGACACCATTAATCCTGACCAAATCGCCGACTCCATTAGCAGAAATACTGCCGCTAATATGCAAGGAACCTCCACCATGATTCAATTTTGTCTTCAATTTCAATTTCGCCAGACACATTATTGTATCAGTATCAAAGTCATTTGGTCTTTCGATCTACATCCAAATACTTACAGTCCAGAGCACCTGCTGTCACTTTTCTGCAACCCAGTTCTCATTCTTTACTAATGCTTGACTCGCTTCTATCTCTGAGGTGTGTACTTCTATAAAGACCACTTTTTGGCCAAACATCTTCGGACAGTAGATAGAGATACTCTGGTCCCACTGGTTTCTGCCCGTTGAACATGTGACACTGATGAGCGTTGGCAATTGTATGATATAATTGGTTGATCATATACCTGATTACAATCCATCTCAACAGTTTCTGTTTTAAATCTAAAGCAATTTAAACAGACTTAATAAGTTTTGCTTTTGATGTAATTGCTTGATTGCTTGTGATTGTACTAAAAAATCTTGTAACTAAAGGCTTTACGTTTGCATTATTGTACAAAAAAAAGACAAGACAACCCTCATACATTTTAAACACAGTTTTGTTAGTATCATTTTTAAATAACTTTATTTGTTTTCGATAATACTGACTGACACATGTACTCAATAGCGGTTATCAGGCTGGTTAAAAACATCAATATTAAAACTGTAAGCGCTCTTTTTTATTTATTTAAATTTATTCTAAGAATCTGATACGTTGCATCTTTTACACATTTACAGAATCATACCATAACATTTACTCATTAAATTTAATTGTCTTTTGGGTTAAAAAGTTAACTTTTTTTATTCGTTTGTTTTTAAAAAAATCATCTGCAGATGGTCAGTAAGTCCAGAATTCGGATTCTATTCGTGAAGTAAAAATGCTAAGAAAACAGAACGTTCCGGTAGAGAAAGGAAAAATGATCTTAAACTACAAAAGATGAATTTAGAAGAAGAATCAACTGACAAAATCTTAGAAGACAACAGAACATCTTCAAGCATCTGGGAGAGAAAGTAATCGAATAAATGAAATAGTTCTGACTTTAGCGCTAGGTTGTCCACCATTATAAGCATTCTACTGTCGAGTATACTCCCAAAGCGTCGCAGAATCAGGTGAGTAAACAATGTTCCATCCGTGTAGTTGTGTTGATGAGATTTGCAGCAGATGCTGAGGATAGCTGAGCTCATGAGGAAAGATTTGAGCGATGGACTAGAGGGAAGTTGAGCGTTGTGACGGTCCTTATTTTCATAAATGGTGAGGAATGTAAGACGCTGAGTCTTTAGTTCTTGTATTACTTTGCCATGGGTGAGTTTCGTCATGGCAAGTCCTTCTATTTCATGTTCAACACATTATCTTCTGAATGGAGCATGACACTATCGGGTTACCTGAAACAAAAAAATGCAGATATGTTAATAAAAATAGGAAGATGATTGACTGAGCAGTTTCTTTTAGTGTTTATTATATTCCTTATTTACTCTACATTCTTGATTTTTCCTCTGTTCCAAACAATCTTTTGTTCTTCCTTCATTTCATTTTGTTCATTACTTTTTCTACCTTCTTTCCTTCTTCTTCCCATTCTTATAAATCTTCCCTCTCTTTCGTCCTTCTTTCCTTCCTCCTTTACTTCGTTTGCTTTCCTCCTTCTTTCGTCCCTTCCCTCGTTCCTTATTTATTTCTTTCGTTCATCCTTTCCTTTAATCTTTAATTCCATCCATTCTTTACCTTCTTTTACCCTCCTTTCCTTTTATTCGTTCATTCTTTCTTCACTTTACATTCTTTCTTTTTTTTGTCCATCCATCCACCCAGCTACCTTTCTTTATTCCCACGCACCTATCTATCACCATCTCTTGTCTTGCGTCTGACATTCCTTCCTTCTGTCCATCCTTTCTCCCCTTCTTGTCCCATCTTTCCCACCTTTTTTCTTTCACTTTTTTTATCCTGCAGATAAATCATGCACAGATTGCCCCTCTGCAATTATTAAAGTGATCTGTCTATATATCTACTTCTTTCTCCATATAATACATTATTGTTATAATGAAATGTTTACTTTGTAGTATTTATCCATAAAACAACCACATAAACAGTATCACAACTGACTCCTGACTTTATTACCTTTTGTAAACAGCAACACAAGTTAAAATATACCTCCTACCAGCTTATTGTGATTATTTAAACTTATACCCTATTGAAATTATTTTTTTTGTCACATTGCAGCATGAGAATAAAAATGCATGAATCCTTGTATCTATACATCATATTTGTATATGTTGTTTTTGTAACTACACATTATAATGCAAACTAATATAATACTTGATTTAGATAATTACCCTGACACTTAACTCACCTCCTGTTTTTAGTTTTGAGGATTCTATCCCGAAGTGGTTTATGCTAAGAGATTTGCCACAGTCGGAAAAGTCCTAAATGCTGAAATAAAAGTGTTACTAAAACCTTTCCAAGAGTGACTCATTCTAAATCGAGTGACCAAGCTTAAAGATTATTGATTAGGGCTAGAAAGAGACGTTTGATGGACTTATCATTGGACAGTTAGCTTTACAAAACAAACCTGAAAGGTCAAGATATACACAAGCTTTATTAACATAAGCTTTAATTAAAAGTAAATCTTATTACTGAAAATACAGCACGAGGATGCAACCGAGTCTAACAAGGCTTAAAGTGGCATAAGTAAGCTAACTGCTGATACTTCTTTTTTGCTAATGCTGGTGGCACTAATAGGTCTTAACTGTGCTCTGAACACTTGTGTCTGCTTAGAAAGCAGCACCCACGCCTGAGCCTGCTCATGCATGTGTCTGCCTGCCATGGCACCATTTGAAGCAGTTGGCACTTGTTGGACTCATTGGCTTGAAATCTGGCATTATGCCCGGCTGCTGGCACTTAAAAAGGCAGGAGACAAAAAAGGTGGGTGTGATGGCATGCCGCCCACTGTTCTCTCTGTATCGGAGTGCATAATATCTGAATACTTTCTTAATGAGAAGGCATCCAACTGAGTCCATCTCAAAGTCTGCATTGTACGGTTTCATCACTGTTTAAATCATGTCCAGAAATATACAGAGAATATTATAACGCTGCAAATCAATTATAAAAAAAACAATAAAAGAATAAGAATTATTCATTGATCAGGTAACCTGGTCTGGTCTGGTTAAAAAATGAATTCCATTAAAAAAGGCATTTCCACTACAAAGTTCTACTTTATAATTAATTAAATAATATATTAAAATGTTTTATTTTGACTTGAAAGTGTTTTTTGTAAATGCGACACCTGTGGACAAATGTGGATCATTAATGTTCAAAGTCTTTTCTACATTACTTATTATTATGGCTTTCCACGACCAAGGATTTTGCTGTTCGACCAGTGGTCGTCATTTACTTCAACTAGTCGACAAATAGTCGACTAAAAATACCATTTAGACCGGGATACATATTTGTGAAGTTTTACCTTTAATGCCGGGCTGCCGCAGA
>JAOTRQ010096622.1:0-10453 GCA_028565875.1 Hoplisoma paleatum
GTTCTTTATTAAAAAATGTGTTGCGTTCAGTTCAACGTTCACGAAAAAACGAGCGTGTTCAATGAACGCGTTCTTTTAAACTCGTTCACGCACAACACTGGTCTAGGTATAAGTGATACTGCCAGAACCAATAACCAAACACCCTGCCCTCCACTTTAAATGTTCGTTTACGTGTCATTAGTTACTTTTAACTGCATCATATATGTGTGTTTAATTCCGAACCAGCTCAGCAAGTCATACTCCTGACTTTTTTTGTGACTGTTTAAAACATTTTGAGAAGGTAAATACAAGACCCCCCCCACTATTTCTGGTTGTTACAATTATTATTGAACGCCATTTTGAGCAATTGAGGGTCAATAAAGAGATATTATCTTACAGCTAGATAATTAAAATAAATTATTTATCCCTATAACTTCTTTACTTCAGGCGGAGTTTTGGAGGTTGCGGATGTCCGCTGAGAACGACAACGTGTACATGGTGGTGCCACTTCTGGGTGTCGCCCTCCTCCTCCTCATTGCACTCTTCCTTATCTGGCGCTGCCAACTGCAGAAGGCCACACGACGGCGTCCAGCGTACACACAGAACCGATACTTGGTGAATCGCAACACACGCAGCCTTCCCAGAATCCTGGTGCACCGTGACGCCCCTTCACATTCAGATAACTCTCATACCAACGATAGACCCAGCATGGTTATCTGCGGCGGGGAAAGAAGCAGCGTGATCTCAGGGACCTTAGATGCTTGTGCGCTGCAGGTTCAGAACAGCCGAGGCCTTTACGTTCAGGACCCGTCTATGTCTGTGGCGTCGAGGCTGTCGGGGGCCACGCCTCCTCCATCGTATGAAGAAGTAGTGGGCCACTTAGACAGCAGCAGCGATGAGACAACCGCCACTTACAATGACCCGCCACCAAAATATGAAGAGATTGTTAAAGAAAAATAAACGCTTAATTGTCTAAATGTGAAATCACCTTTGCTTATTGGCAGTGGAAGGGAAGGAATTGTGACGTGACTTCCTTCTGTTCCCTCTTGGAATCTCTCTAACTGCCGCCCAAAGCTGTTGTTGACCGTGTCAGTTGCACTAGTGTGGTTGTTTTCCCGAAGTGACATCCCTGAAGTAGATTGCATCTTGTTATAATGGATGGAATTTGGTGTACTTTGACTTCGTACTACTAACTCTTCCAGGACCATGACATCTCTTCACTGCACTGCTGCTCCTCACCTCATCACTGATGCCTCATGTCAGTCTCGGTGCTTTTTTTTAGTCCAATGGTGAATACGAAAGTAAGAAATCAGTGTTTTGTTTTCGATTTTATGGATTTATTGATATGGATTCTAAGGTGAGATAATAAAAAGTGCACTCTTATGAAAAAAGTGGATGGTAAGGGTGGGCAATATGGCAAATATGGCAAACTGTTTATAATTATTACGCAATGCTTTAGGACAGAGTTATATTGCGTGATATACACCAATCAGGAATAGCTGATTATGATCCGTCTTCTTAATATTGTGTTGGTCCCACTTTTGCTGACCTATACCTTACAAACTGTGATGCTTTTTATCAGAGCCAGTATTAACTTCTTCAGCAACTTGAGCTACAGTAGCTTATCTGTTGCATCTGACCACACTGACCAGCCTTCTCTCCCCACATATATCAATGAGTCCCGGCAATCCGAACCTGTCACCAGTTTATTACTGTTTCATCCTCGGACAACTTTTTTTTTATAGGGAACACCCCACAAGAGCTGCAGTTTTCTGCAGAGATGGTCTAACTCAAAGTCCAGCCATCACAATTTATCAGTTGTCTAACTCAGTTTTCTGCTTCTAACATCAACTTTAGGTTTTAAATGCTTCAGTTGAGGCATTCCACCCAATAACTGGTACTGTGATGAAGAGATGATCATTATTATTAATGTTCACTGGTCATGTTATACTTGGTTGGTGTATAAAAATTCCAATAATTGGTTTGCTTCCATTTTCCTTAGACAGATTGTATCTACATTATGATTTGAAATCCTCTGTCACAGTTTAGCCAATGGGTCAATATATTAGCCAATAGCTAATAGGTCAAAACACCTCAGGCTTGGGTTCATTTATAAACAGACCCTGTTGGAACAGCTTTATGCTACTGCTTGTTCTACCATCAAATAACTCCGAACAGATCATGAAAACTCCTGTTGGAAGCAGACGCAGTCTCTAACTGTATATTAGTGCACTTAATGGTCTAGTCAGTGTAGCAGGTTGCCATTCCAGACGAATGTGGTTTGAGTCTATGTTTCACCTGACCATTCACCAGTAATGAAGATCAATTTCATTTCCTGGTATTGAAAGGGTCACGTTGTTTCATCAGAAATCCTTCAACAAGAATCATTATAGCCTCATGTAGATCTCTCAGGTCAGAGCATTCAAACGTGGCTTAATGTGAAACAATGGGAATAATGGGAAACATTCATAGCTCATTCATTTCTCAAAAACATCAAAGGTGCTAACGGTTATATCCACCAAACTTTTAGAGTTCAGAATCTTTTACAGTTCTGCTCTATTTCTGGAGAAAGCTTGTAAAAATCAAAACATGTGCATACAAATCATGAAAAAACATTGGGCTTTGCTGTGAGTCTGTTATAAAAGTGAGGATATCGCCACGTAGATAAAGTGTCGTGAAAAAATGTAATCATATACCTATATCAAAATAGAAATCATATTGCTCACTCCTACCGATTAGCTAAGTGTGGAAAACAGTATTTGAACTAAAAAGGGGTTCCAGTATGTTTCAGAGTAGGTTGTGTTTACCATTAGTGTTGTCTAGTGCTTGAAGTGGGCCGGTACTCTCTGGTACACAGAATTGGTACGTCTACATTTTACTGTCTGACTTTTTATTTGTGTGCTACTCTGTTCCCTCTTCATATAACGTTCTAGAGGATTTATAATACAATGTACAATGCATTAACCATGGGACACTACAGGATGCTCAGCAATTCCTGTTCCCCTTACAGCTCTCAAAACAATTCATGTGAATGCTAATCTGACTAACTCAGAAAGTAGTACTAGAATATTTATTGAGACATACACCAACACCCGAGCGTACCTTCACTACCCAACTTCAAGCACTGCTGTTGTTTTGTTTATGTACAGCGTAATTTAAGTGTTCCTTGAACCTTATTCTTGTTCCATGTTTCAGATTACCAGTGTTGCCAATATGCCATGTTCTCATAAATTTGCTCTATTTTTTGCAGTTATTACAGTGTTGTTACATCAGAAAAAAGAAAATAGTGTTAGCGGTATCAGGTGACGTGCACGAGGTAGATATTTTAGTGTGAAAGCTGCTCTCAGCTAGAAAATAATGCACAGAGAAAGCACTGAAGAAGAACGAGCTTTTCTTTGCTGCAGATTTTAATTCAGTCCCCAAACTGCTTTCTCATGCATAATTTAGCACAAGCCTTAAAACATGTTAAGCAATCAACCCGCTGCCAGGTATTTCACCAAACAAATGAGATTTTACTCTTAATACTGTGCTTACAAACACACAATCACCAGACACTACTTATCTGCTGTATGGGTGCTGTATGGGTCATTCTCAAAATTAGTGGGCTTTCTATTTGCATTCACACTTTTAACGCCCTTCTCTATTGATGTTAGATAAAATGCAGGCAAATACATGTTAAGGGCCTGTTCAGGGTCTAATTCACCTACTGTAGCAGCTTGGAAGTGATGGGGTGTGAACGCTTATCCTTTCCCTTTAATCACTCAACCACCACTAATCATTCTGGGTCTAGAGTTTGTTCTTTATTACATTTTTGGCACAAACCTCCACAAATAGCACCTTATTGATGTTTATGTTCATATGGATTCACAAATACCTAGGCATTACCATTGTAATGTTGGTCCCAAGCCCAGATAAATAGGAGGGTAGTATCAGAAAGGACATCCAATGTAAAAACCCATGCCAAATCAATAAGGTGTAACAAACACCAAAGAGTCGATATTGCACTTGAAAAATGGAACAAAAGGAAGTTAGATACGGCTTTATAACTGTGATCACTGATGTCACTGGTTTCTCAAGCACACTGGAGTCATTTACTCATTGACTTAAGTTTCTGATGTTTAGATTATATTTAAAAATAGAATTCCACTTTTACTAAATGATGCTTACAATTCCCTTTTGGGTTGATCTGGGTCCTTCCTGTGTGTAGTTTACATGTTCTATCCATGGGTTTCCTCCAGAAGATCCAAAAACATGCAGCCAGATAAATTGGAAACACTGAATTGCTCTATCGTTCATGTGTGCATTGTAATGGGTTTACGATGTTAAAAAAAAAATCCAAATCAATAATGCACATCATCCTCTGCAGTGGCGGGGAGCATGACGATGGGAGCAGAAGAAAGAAGATGATATAAGCAAGCAACATAATGAACACATTTAGCAGCCATACATGGAACAGAAGCAAATAAATTACAAAAGGTACATTTATTTGGCCGTGGAATTCTACACCTGCTATGAATGAAGACATATTTTAAGCAACCAGTTTTGCCAATCCAATAATGTTGGAAATCAGAGTTTACTAGGTGGTCATTTGTCACAATACATAAATGGTTGGCTACTTCTGAAATGGCTGATGACCTGTGAGTACTGTATTAAAACATTTTACTACATTATCCAGGATGAAATTAAAGTGCAACATTAAAATATAAATGAAATTAAATAGCTTGAAAATAATGAAATGAAAATAATCTGACTTGGAGAGTGACCCATACATAACAAAAACTTACCGAGAGCACAATGACTGTATAATGTCCCATTCCAGACCCCTACAAACCACACATACCCTCTTTCCTCTCTTACCTCCCTATATGCTCTCTGACTGTTTACAGCTTTTATTACTCTTTTTTTATAATGGCATAAACAAAAAACTGTGTGAAATTTGTAAAAAAGAAAAAAAATGTTATGTGGCTTTTGACCTCACTAAGTGCTATACTGTAGTATAATGCTGCTTGTCTTCATCCTGCTTTAATACTCACACACTATATATAACTTAGCTTTAAACCTAATCAGTCATCTATACTGCCCAACCATTATGCACACATGAGCAGTGTTGTTTGTAGCTCAGGTTTTAATAGATGAACTCCCATTCTTTGGTAGGAATCTGTATGTACTTCCAGTTCAGGTACACTATAATCAGCTGTACCTGTAAACTGGCAGGTCAGTTTGTATAAATAATCTTTCACTGCCAACTAGAAGGTGAATGGGTCTTATATTTTTGAGTAACACTGGAAATTGGTATGATGCTAAGACTAGAAGACTAGTGCTCAGGCACATATACAAAATAAAATGATATACAAACTACTTATTGTGCACAATATGACCAAGTTTGCACCTCTTTGTTTCATGTCTTGTATCGGGATCATATTGTAAAAGGACTTTAACCACACACATTTACAATTGTAATCAAATGCATCTCAATCTTAATTAAAGTATTTAACAATATAATATGCAGCTCATTAAAAGTGTTTTTATCTTATTTCTAGTGTCACGGGGCTCAAATGAACTGCCAGCTATATGATTGCACAGGCTTTACTGCAATTTTACTTTTATTTGACAGCTGTGTGAGTAAAAAAGCTAACTTAAGGGGATTTTAATAAAACTGCAATAGGAATGTGTAGAACCTGTTTTGGGTGACTGAAATTGTTTGCACACGTTCTTGCAGATGCTCTATAAAGTGAAACAAAAGTTTCTTTTCACAGACAATCAAATGTGAGAACTGTTGTTTATTTAGTGTTTTATTTTGTGGATGGATTTCTGGATGTGAGTGGGATGATTTAATTTAATATGACAGAGAAAAGTCATCAAAGGGTGACCTGTGGACTGTATTTGTAACACAAAATGCAAAAAAGCCCATGGATATTTTGACTAAATCTGTAGTTTTTGGAGTTGTTTTAGTGATCTGGAGGCAATTACAAATTGATAATATGATGCTGTTAAATTTTTATGTTATCTTATCCATTACATTGTGTTTAAAACAAGCCATTTTCAGCCATTCTACCACCATAAAGACAACCGCCAATAACCACAAAGCAGATAAATTACACATAAACCTGAACAGTTAAACCTATAATAGATATAGCAGGTCACAGGAACACGAAATGATTTATTTTGTTTTACATATATTATTTGCATTTTTTATGTTTATGAATTCAAATATTATTTTAAACGAAACAACTACAGGAATTCTGGCTTGATTTACTGCTAGAGGGTCCTGGGTTCAATCCCTAGGTGGGACGGTTTGGGTCCTTTCTGGATTTTGCATGTTCTCCAAAATGTGCATGAATTTACTACAGGTGTTTCTGGTTCCTCCAAAAGTCAAGAGACCTACAGGTGAGTTAAAAATAGAAGGTTGCACATGACTGTTCCTCGGGACCTTTTGTCAAAACAATATATCCTTTGTGAAATAACAAATACGTTTTGTTTGAATTAGTTGTTTGTGGTTGAACATACATGTAAATATTGTTTTTGTCAATAATGATCCTGCTGGTATTGCATTTTGAGGTGTAAGGCTGGGATTAAAAAAATATTTGGAATTATTACATTTCTTTTTATAAATATTACAATCAAACAGACTATATACAATTTAATCATTTTTACTTTAATATCTGTGAGTGATTGACTCGTTCATTCTGGATGATTCATGCATAAATAATGAGCAAATTAAACGGGTAGTTTAATTTCTACGTTGAAACTAAACTTGCATAGTATGTATGGATATATGTTTTTAAATCTGCATTTTAACGCTTTACTCATTTTATTTAATCAATTGGAACATACTGATACATATCATTTAAACGAAGGTTGAATAGAATCGATTCGGTAAAGTGAATCAGTCCGTTGACTCGGTTCGCGGCGTGTTTTGTGTTTTCTTTCGGTCCTAAGCTGGATGTTTGTGACATATAGTTGATTGGAATTGCAGAATTGGAATAAAAGCGTGTTCACGGTGAGTTCTATGTTGTAATTAGGCGTACTAACAAGTAATAAACTTTAGCTTTGAGAGTCTGTTGTCCTTCATGACTTGGGCTAGCCCGCTAATTTAGCAAAGTGACGATAATGTGTTTTATATCTACCGCGTTATGTTCACTTCGTGAAGTTAAATTTATACACTACGAGATTTATTTGTTTATTGTTGCAAGCAGGTTATTTTGGTTGTTTTTTTAAGTTATTTTTGTATGGTGTAATACAGGTGACATGTCGAATAGTTTGTAGTAAAGTAAACATATTGAAAGGTTTTCTGTTAGCTTTGTGGCTAACAGAGTTGATGGGAAGTCACATTGTAGTGAATTAGCCACATGTTAGCTTCAGTTTATTTCTCACACTTATACAAACAAACCGAGGCACCTGAAAACATGTACAATATTTTACAATTAGTTTTGCTTAGGTTTAATGATGTGATTCAGCATTCTATTATTATTATGTTTAATTACGTTGGAATATATGGAAGCCCTTTCTTGCCATCTAAAAGAACAAAATGAACGTGTATATTTTGCCATTAAGTCACTTGCTTTCTCATTATTTCGACATACTAAGTCATTATTTTTTAGATACACAATGATACTGTATTTAATCTACTAATTGAGCCAAAAGCTGTTTATATTCTCATATAGTAACATTTTACTTTACTATAGTATTATAAGGGTAAAGTAACTTATGTTAGACTTGTGTTCATTTAGTTTTTAATACACATAAATGCTTTAATAATCACTAACACATTATCAGTAAAACTATAACTAAATAAAAGTCTAACGCTGTAAAATAAATGCTGTTTTTACCCTACAGACCACAAGTCTGAGAGATCCTTCACTCTTAGCAAGGTGAATAATATATCATAACATTATGAACGTTTTCCTTTTTATTGTTTTTTAACGTTAATGATTCTAGGCCAAAGTGTTGAACAATGAGTTTTTCACAGGTGATTGGGAGCAACCGACCAGTTACTCTTTGTTAACTGTGATCCACAGGTTTGTGTATTGTTGTCTTATCAAACCGAAAGTGATCTGGCTACTGGAGTGAGAAATAACAAATAATAATAACAAAGTGTATTTTACTAATAAAGTATACAGAGTGCTGGTACTCATTAGAGAAATCGATACTACATTGATCTTGTCACAGCTGTGATTCCGGACCCTGATGTTGTTCATGTGTTACAATGGCAAACGACCAGTTCTTTGTTTCTTTGTTTTTTCTTTCGTTATTCAAATAGATGAATCATTTGCTCTTACTCAAAACTGCATAAACCAGAAGGAGTGTCTTCTGTGTTTGTGTATCTCAGAACAAACAGTTAAGTGACAAAACCCTCTCACACACCTTGTGTCTACAAAAGCCATATTTTTTATGGCTGGGAAAACGTGAGGTCAGACAGTAACATTTGACGAAAAGGTCTGGATTCTAACTTGCAGTTAAATTCGCTTTAACATCAGTCTCCTTCACATCTTCGAATAATGTCTTTATGAACCTAAGTCATGATTTTCCTGTTGGCCTTTTATAATTGTATATTGTTAAGTAATGATTGCAGAGAGTCTGGGTCGATAATAACTGTATTATATCTGATTTGACAGGTTGTGGGTAGCTGATGGCAGCTCCACTGTATCTTGTTGATGGCTCTCCAGCAAGAGATGCCGTCTTTACAGCTGCTATCAGTGAGAGGATGCGGGTTCCAGAGAGGCTTCGAGTGGCTCAGGATGCGGTGGAGGATCGGATGTCCAGGAGTGAAGATCTGGCTCCCGTCTACAGCATGCATGTGCCAGACAGACTAGCATTGATAGGTGCAGTAGGAGCACATCCTGTTCTGTTCTGCACTCATTTCAACCGTTCACAGCTACAGGCCTAATATTTATGGGGATAAAGATTTATGTTTGTATGTTACAGATGCACCTGATTTGAGTCCACGGCCTCTTTTTTCTCAGCGCTTGGCTTCGGGCCAAGCCTCTTCAATGTGGGACCTACAGCATGGCTCCTGGGATAAGGGGGCACATACACGACAGCCTGCTCAAGTAATCTGCCTTATTGTACTTTGTCTGTGGTCAGGTCTTTTGATTAAGGGTCGTTTTAGGCACTGTAGCAAGTTAACATATAGTATTGTTTGTGATCTAGAGTTGAGGAATGTCTGACGACAACAGACTAGGGTTATGAACCTGATAAGCATACTGTTGAATCTAAATAGTGTTTGCCTGCCTATTTGTCTTTGCTTTAGCCATTGTATTCCAGGTTTATAGTAATTGCTTTATTGTAATACTGTGGCAGTTTGGGACAATTAATTAAAAGCTGGTTTTAAGCCACACTTTATAGCTGCTGTAAAAGTTAACAGTTGTAACGTTTTGTCATAATAGTTCCCTTTTTTTGTCCTCAGAGTCCACTACGCAGGTCATATAGTGACCAGACCTTTGGAAAATCTCCAACTGTAACCCCTACACACTCCAACAAAGCGATATACTCTCCTTCAGTGTAAGTAAAATAATGTTGTGCACTTACATAATAGCACTACACTCTGTACACAATCTGTACATGGAAATTAGAATTGATTTGACTACTAAATTTTGGAGGTAAACACAGCATTTGTTTTTGCTTGTCTCTTTTTACTTCTCATGTACTTTGCAATTGTTCATTTCGGATCAACTTATAAAATCAACTTTATAATTCGAAAGTACTTTATAGTGGTACAGTGAAGTTTCCCTCTCCTAATTTGGAGTTAGTGGTAGCTTAGTGGGTAGATCGTTGGACTGTCTCAGCCTTATCCGGCTCTCTGTTCCTGTGCTCCAAACAGTGACTGACCCTGTACCCAGACCCCAGGTTTCAAACAAGTGGGAATCTATAAAGAAATATTTTCTTTGTAATCTATTCCTGAATATGTATATGCAACAATTTTTTACATTATTTGTTCTGTGTTCGTACATTTTCTTTCTGCTTACACGACCTCTGGTCTAATAAAGAAGAGCCAGCACACATGCTCACTTCTCTTCACTTCTTATCACCTGTTAGTGTTGGGTTCCCACAAAGAGACTCGCATACAATGGTTCATGCTAAGCTGAATGTGACCCCCCTCCTCCATCATCAGGAGCCCTGAACAGTTCAACCTTATCTTATCTCGGGATGTAAAGATCCATCTCTCTAGATAATTTATGCACATACAAGTATTTACTTTTCTACTACAGGTCTGCGTGCTGTTCTGAGAGAAGCTGTGGGATGCTACTGCGTTTTATCTTGAATTCATGGGATTACATTTTGATTCTGTTTTATTTTCTAAGATAACTTGTTTGGTATAAAATGTTTAAAATGACCAGGCAGAACAGAAAAGTGGTGTTGGTGACTCTAAGCACCAATAAGCAAATGTGTCAAAAGTCTTCACATTCATTACTCAAGTAGAAGTATAAATACTAGGGTATGAAAATACTTTTATAAAAGTTGAAGTATCAACTTA
>JAOTRQ010096643.1:0-10452 GCA_028565875.1 Hoplisoma paleatum
TTTTAGTGAAATGGTTGGTCGTTATCCGAATTGGACGCTATCAGGGGCGTTCGTTAACCGAGGTTCCACTGTATATTGCAAAAAACAGACCGGGACCTGAACACGACTCTTCTTATGAAACTAAATTTATTTTGGAATAGATAGTTCTTTGAAAATTAATCGATATTCACGATGATCAGTAGGGGGCGCTGATACGGCGGCTGATTTATCTGCAATGAGCCAATCCGATGGAAATCCGATGGTAGCAGTCAGTCCAGTCATGATTGGGCCACTGGTTGGACCTCGTGTTGACTCCTGTCTCGGTCCGTTTCTGTAGACCACGCCCTGGACCTGGTGGAGAAGGACTTCTCGGTGAACACGGTGGCCGGAGCGCTGAAGAGTTTTTTCTCCGAGCTGCCTGAACCGCTGATCCCGTACAGCGCTCAGGTGGAGCTGGTGGAGGCGTTCAGTAAGTACCATCGGAGGTTAGCACACGGCAAGGCTACAGATGCTCCGAATGTGAGGGAGGAGCGGGACTGGACACCAGTGTTTTAAATCCAAGCTCGTGTGTGTGTGTGTGTGTGTGTGTGTATGTGTACACGCAGAGATTAACGATCGTGAGCAGAGGCTGCACACCATGAAGGATCTGCTGAAGCGATTTCCTCGAGAGAATCATGAAGTCTTCAAACACGTCATGGCTCACCTCAACAAGTCAGTGTTCCATCTAACCTCACAGTTTAAGGTTCATTTATTGTGATCTTTATTAATGACCCTTCACCTCCGTCCTCTCAGGGTCAGTCAGTGGAACAAAGTGAACCTGATGACCAGCGAGAACCTCTCCATCTGCTTCTGGCCCACGCTCATGCGACCGGAGGTGACCACCATGGACGCTCTGACCCTGACGCCTACCTACCAGGCCATCGTGGAGACCTTCATCCACCAGTGCGGCTTCTTCTTCTACAACCAGGCTCCCGTCGACTCTCCCACTGGGCTCTACGGCTCTATGGCTCCGCCCCCTTGCCTACCGCCCTCGCCTGGCGCCCCGCCTCCCTGCTGCATCGCCCCACCCCCACGCTTCAGCCCGGGGCCCCTGTCGCCTCCCGGCTCGCCCCCACAGAGCCCTCACGCCGACGGGTCCGAGGCCCACACACTGTGAGACCCGGGGGTCGTGGGTGGGGTCGTAGGTGGTGTTGTGGGCGGGGTCACTTCACTGTACTTGAAACAATATCGATTGTACGAATCACATTTATAAATGCTGCATCGTTGTACGTTACACCGAGCGTCACGCAAACGGGGCAAAAGTTTGTGAACCTTTCTGCAGAAAATAAATGAAGCTACATTTATTTATTTACCGGACAAATTAATACATATTAACATATATTTACCGGGGGGAAAGTATGTGAACCTTCCCTCCCTGATTCAAATCCCAACCATCAACATAAAAATATTAAAATAAACTAGTTACATGATGAGGAATGAGTATGTGAACCTCATTATATATGTATATATACAGTACAGTGTTTCCTCGAAACTCAACATTGGCCAGTTTGCGGTGCAGCTTTGAGTTTACAAGACGTTGAGTTTTGAGGTCCCACCCCCCACCCATTTTGTACGATGAGGTAGGAGGTAACCGGACCCCCTGGAGCAAATTTGTACAGGCACCTAGTCTTTCTTATATCTGATGCAACTATGACCTCTGCTGGCTACACAGAGCTAATGAAGGAGTGAGTTGATCAGACGTAATGATGTAGACCACAAGGGGGAGCACTGTAGCCTTCAAAACGATACAGTGTGCATGCCGTCTCTCCCCGGAGATGTCGGTGCCTCGATTAGCATCACAGAAACTCGGCGCCCTCTTGTGTCACAGAGGTGAATTATTTCACATTGCAGAAGTTTCAAGGCTCCAGATGTCTCATCAACATCTCAACAAAAGGTCAACGCAGGGTTCACAAACTTTCTCCCGCCGCTGTGTATATTTACACACCACGTGCACGAAAGTATCGGGACACGTCCGGGGTGTTACGGTGTGCCTCACGCCCGCTGAATATCCCATCTAGGATCCTGCAACAACCTGACCTGTGATCGGACGAGGCAGTAATCCGTAAGCTCACGTGTCCAGATACTTTTGGCTGTGGGGGTGGGGGAGGGGCGGTCCCGATCTGCATGCTGCAAGATATTTCTACGCTTTTTAAAAACACCGTAGCAAAACTTATCCTGCCTTTTTTTTTATATCCGGATCATCCCGCGGAACATCGTGTTTTCTAATTCGTACCGGGTGCCGTTTTCATGGTCATGTTCATGTTTTTTTTACTGAGGTGTGTGTGTGTGAGAGAGAGAGAGAGAGAGTGTGTGTGTGTGTGTTTATCGTTTAAAGCCATGGTCACAAAGCAGTGTGTGTCAAATCTCAACACAAGTCCATTTTAGTCGCCGAGCGCTTTTTACTAGAATCGTCACAGAGCAGCTTTACTTTACTAAAGTTTAGGACCACCAGACCAAAAAATCTTGTGGAGCAAGCCGAGGGAGACTGTGGCAAGTAAAAACTCCCGAGAGGAACGGCGAGAGGAACCGCCGTCCTTCTCGTGTGGACTGGAGGAGCTTTTGAAGAAACTTATACAAAAAACTTAGAATCACTGCAGACGCTTTTATCCAAAACGAGATTTACAGTTACACTATACAGTCTGAGAGATTGAGGGTTAGGGGCCTCGCTCAAGGGCCCAACAGCAGCAGCTTGGCATTGGTGACTTTTCAACTGGCGACCTTTATATTACTGGTCCTGTACACTAACCACTAGGCTGCGGTGTCGCCCCATTAGCGAGTAGCAGACGCCTTTATCCAAAGCGACACAGAATGATAACGGGTGATTATTTCTTTTTGAGCAGTAGAGAGTTAAGGGCCTTGCTCAAGGGCCCAACAGTGGCACTCTGATAGTGGGGCTCCAACTCTAGCCCAGTATCTTAACCACTAAGCCATCACGGTTCCCGTCTCGTATAGAAGGAATCTTCAGCTGTGAGATGTAGCAGCGACCTCAGCGGGGACCTCTGGTGGCCTGGAGGATAATTTCCATTAATGAAATGAATTAAATGAAGGTTCAACAACAGTCACTTAAATGTCCAAAACAAACAAACAAAAACAATTCGCCCCGGCACTTTGTATTCAAGGTTTTGTCCGAAAAAGATTAAAAAGTTTTCTTCCTTCTTTTTTTTCTTTCTCGTAAGCCGGACGGAACAGTTATTACTGCATGCTTCTCTCTCTGGTGGTGATTTTTAATCAACTTGCTTCCAGCATGGACTTAAAAAACAACAACATAAAACCCATTTTTAAAGGAACCGAAGAGGTTATTTTCCACTCGGTCGTGAGTGTGGTGTGTTTTTCTCTTTGTTAGTTCCATTCTCGTGGATCCTGGTTGCTTTCGTTCGATGATCATTTACTTGACTGAATCTGAGCAGAACTCGTGGACGCACTTGAACTCGGGACTGAAGAACCTCGATCGTTTTTTTTAAACATACTAATCCGAAGCACTTTTGTTTTCCTTTGTGTTTTGATTTTGTGTTTATATTTGTGTGTGTGATTCTGGACCTCGGCGTTAGACCGGCGTCCCGCCGTGTGTCCGGCGTGGATCCGTACCAGGTCGGACGCGGCGGCTGTAAATACGAACTCACGTTTCTGCGTCTCACGAATCCGTCCGGTGCAGCGAAGCTCCAGTGATAATTGTGTGTAGATTGTAAATGATTTTTTTTCTTCTCTTAAAACATCCAGCAAACAAAACCAAACAAACGTCTCCGAGTTTTCATTTCATTTCTGAATCGTAAATAAAAAATGAAGAGACAAATTTGGGTTCATATTTTATCCACTCGACTTTTATCTAAACAAAACATGAATCAGGTATTTCTGCTGTAGTCTGCAGTTGTATATGTGTGATGCTATCGCCCTCTGCTGTTTAAAAAGGACAAAACACGGGTAATTATCAGTATTAATATTTACGACTTTATTCTTTATAATTATTAATGTCTTTTCATTTGTAGTGATTTATTATTGTTAATAATTGTTCCTAATTGTTTTAAAAATGTATTTTACAAACGTTCTGATTTATTATATCGTAGCTTTATTGAAGAAGAACCGAGTCTAGATTCAAATGTTTTTTATTATTACTATTCTTTCATTAGAATAAGGTACATAATGAATGGGGTGGATCTCTGGGCTGCAGCAGCAGTGTGTGTGTGTGTGTGGGTGGGTGTGTGATCACACACTCAGTTGCAGTAGTTCTGCAGGTCGAAGATGCTGCAGGGTTTGTGGCAGCACTGCTCCACGATTCCTCGCTTCACCATCAGCTCGGCGTGCTCTCGGTACGGGAACTCGGCCAGCTCGCCCTCCTGAGACGATTTAGGGGGCAGAAACCCTGGAAGACACGACACACATACTTATGTCATTGTCGGAGAGGCTTTTCGGGTCTGGTGACCGGGCATGTAACGATTCAGCAAGAATTGATACATGGATGATTCTATTAAGATGAATCCATATACAGTAGAAGTAATAGAACAATGATATCATAGCAGCATAATATATATAATATTATAATAAATAAATATAAGTATAATAAATATAATATTAATAGCAATTTTAAACTATTAAACGTTTAGTTTCTTACCCAGCAGCGGCTCCACATCTCGTTTGGGGTTGTAGAAGAAACCGGATGGCCCACAGACCAGGTAAAGGGCGTCGACCAGGTGAGACCCACACAGGTGCTGGGGCGCTGCGGCGTCCCCTCCTGTCGTGGAGACGGCCAGTAGGACCAGAAGAGCGCCGGCGTGAAGCCACAATGCCATGATCTGTTAAAGCATGGAAACCATAGAAATCATGGATCCGACCAGGTCACATGTGACGTCATAAATCTTTTTTTTATTTTTTCGAGCGCTTTCTTGATTGCAGAGCAACTAAACGGACGGTGCTATTGCTGCCACCTAGTGGTGAGCGATGGATTAAAACACTGATTATTGCGGTTATTTAAAAAAGATTTAAGAACTCGAACCAAAAATATTTTTTCCAGTAGAGTAACGAATTACATTTACTGTGTTACTGTCAACCACTGACATTTAATAATAAAAACAAAAGCAGGTTTATATTATATATATAATATTTGAGGATTGGGTGACATTTATTGGAATATATATAAAAATTGTTTGGGTGATACAGTGGCTTAGTGCTCAGCACTGTCACATCACAGCCAGAGGTCTCAGGTTCAATTCCCGAGGCAATCCAGGCTTTTCTGTGTGGAGTTTGCATGTTCTCCCCGTGTTTGTGTGGGTTTCCGCCGGGTTTCCTCACACAGCCCAAAGACATGCAATCATGTTAATTAGAGAGACTGAAATTGACCTGTGTGTGTTTGTCTTTGTACCCTGAGACAGACAGACGACCTGTTCAGGTGTTTAGTGTATTCTCCCCAGTGTGTGTCGCACCGTGACCCTGAACAAGATTCAGCGCTCTGTGTGTGTGTGTGTGTGTGTGTCTCACCTGCGCTTGTAGATGTTGGTGAAGCCCTGGGGAGTGAAGAGGGACGAGAGACGAGTCGATTGAGACCGAACTCCGGCTCGGCCTCCGGATTTATAGCCGCCGCCCGCGGGCCGTTTCTGTCCAGGTCAGCGGAAAACCAGTTGCACTCGAGGTAAACCTGGCGAGGACGTTATAAGTGGCTGTTCGGTCACTCACACCACATTAACTCCGTTTGTTTTGGCTAATTCAGTTTTCCACCTGAAAGGAGGCGCAACTGAAACGTTTCCAGTTCTTGACGATGGTGAAGACGATGATGGTGAAGACGATAAAGACGATGGTGAAGACGACGGTGAAGATGATGATGGTGAAGACGATAAAGACGATGGTGAAGACGACGGTGAAGATGATGATGGTGAAGACGATAAAGACGATAGTGAAGACGACGATGAAGACGACGGTGAAGATGATGATGAAGATGATGAAGATGATGATGAAGACGAAGATGATGAAGCAGCAAAAACACCAGAAACATGAATCAGGTCTAAATGAGAAGATTAAAGATTCACGAGGGAAGTTCTGCTGGTACAACAGTTCCAGTACAGAGTAACAACAACAACAACAACAACAACAACAACAGAAATACTGTAGCATATAAATATTATTACAATTATAATTATTATAAAATGTGAAAAGTATAAAACTAAAGATATTTTACAGCCTGAAGAATAAATGCAAGTCTTTACAAATGAAAAAGGCTGAAATATTATTATAACTGTTATTATAACTATTATGATTACTGCTATATTTATTATTACTGTTATTACTATTATTAATGTTTATTACTGTTATTACTATTATTAATGTTTATTACTGTTATTATTACTATTATTACTACTATATTTATTATTATTACTATTATTATTCATGTGGTTAATAATATTGTTGCTGTTATTATTATATTATTACTATTGTAATAATTATTAATATTATTATGAGGTGTAACAAAACAAAAACAAATCACACAGATTTTTATCTTTATTATCATTTCAAACATTTTCTTGACATGATTTAGGAGTTTGACAAAAATATTATATTAGAATATAATTATTATTATTTTGACACTTTGATGTTTTATTTTACTTTTCCGGAGCTTCTGGATCTGAGTCGTGATTTGTTTGTAATTCTTTTATTGATTTGTGTTTCTATATAAATAAACAAACAATCAACAAGGGAGGAAACCGGAGCACCCGGAGGAAACCCACACAGACATGGAGAGAACATGCCAACTGTATGCAGTTAGAAGCCGAGACCTTCATGCTGTGAGTATCAGAAGGTCTCCGGTTTCAGGTGTTAATCATTAACACTTCAGTTCTGTTCACGGTTTCATTCCAGTCCTCAACCTCACCGGCGTCCTCACGGTGTGTGTTACAGCACCTATTTATCCTGGCCAAGATCCATCACACACACACACACACACACACACGTATCTATACATACACACACATGTAAACATACTGACACACACACACATCCACAGACACGCATACATTTATCCAAACACACACACACACACACATCATAATATATCCACATATACATTTCTATTTACAAACACACGCACTCACACGTATCTATACACACATGTAAACATACTGACAAACACACACACAAATATGTCCACACACACACACCCTCATCTACAGACATGCATACATTCATCCAACCACACACACACATCATAATATATCCACAAATACATTCATTCACACACACACACACACACACACACACACACACGCACACACACACAAACACACACAAACACACACACACACACACACACATACACACACACACACACAAACACAGGGGAACTGGCTCCATCCCATCAATAAAAGAAAAACAGCCACTCTGTGACATCACTTGAGGTCACATGACCTTCACCAGGGCAGCTCTGGGTACTAACATTGTTTGGAGAGACGGACCAGGACGCCCCGTTATAATCCCACCGGCACAAGTTCCCACAGTCCTGTGAGACAGGAATTTCGATGGGAATGAATCCGGCGAACTCGAGAGTGTCCAAATACTTTTGATTATTAGTTTATTCTTCAGCACGTCTTCATCGTCCTGAGGAAGATCTTCATCACCTCCGGGATCACGGGCGGCTCGACGGCTTCCAGTCGCCTCTCCGGACGGTGTAGTAAATGAACCCGCAGACACCCGCCACACCCAGAACGCAGAGGGACGCCCACATGTACGGCTTTCTGGAGGCTCTGGCAACCCTGGCAGGTTTCATCACTCCTTCAGAAACTAAAGACCAGAACAAAGAGGCGTTTATCTTTCTACTGTCTGTCTGTCTGTCTGTCCCTCCCTGTCTGGTCTCTGTCTGTCTGTCTCTCCCTGTCTGGTATCTGTCTGTCTGTCTCTCCCTGTCTGGTCTCTGTCTCCCTGTCTGGTCTCTGTCTGGTCTCTGTCTCCCTGTCTGGTCTCTGTCTGTCTGTCTGTCTCCCTGTCTGGTCTCTGTCTGGTCTCTGTCTGACTGTATGTCTGTCCATCTATCTACCGTCTTTGTGACTGTCTGTCTGTAATGGTTTTCTGTCTGTGTATATTTCTGTTTCTTGATCTGTCTGTCTCTCAAGATGTCTGCTCATGTGTGTCCATCTATCTAGCATCTGTTTGTCTGTCAGTCTAGCCGTCTGTCTGTGTATCTTTCTGTCTGTCTCTGAGATCCTCTCTGTCTGTGTGACTTTCACTCTGGTTTCCTCCCACAGGCCAGAAAGCTGCAGTTGAGGTGAACTAGAGAGTCCGAATTTGTCAGCGTGTGTGTGTGTGTGTGTGTAAACACAACATTAAAAGCCTAGTAAACAAACAAACAAACAAAGCGGACCTGGTTGGAAGGTTAGCTGGTGACCGCGGTGTTGGAAGAACACACACATGGTACAGACGAGGGTGCGGTCGGTGTGACAGTAAACCTCTAGGAGGCGCTGGTGGAGCGGGCACAGTTTCTCCTCCAGCTTCTCCGTGGCCTCCACCAGGAGGTGCCTCCTCAGAGCGGGCACCGTGTAGTGCTGCACTACGTGACTCTCGCAGTAGGAGGCGCCGCAGGTCAGGCACGACTTCAGCGCCCTCTTGGTCTCGCTGCAGAAGTCACATGCCGCCTCTCGGGAGGGGGCGGGACTGGGGGCGGAGCAGGAGGCGGGGCATGGGGCGTCGAGGGGTTCAGCACACTCACTACATGGATAGATAGATAGACGGATAGACAGATAAACACACAGAGACAGACAGACAGATATAGATAGACGGTTAGACAGATAGACAGAAAAACACACAGACAGACAGAAATAGATAAATCAAGACAGACAGGCGGACAACTATATATAGATAAATAGAGAGACAGACACATAAAAAGAGATACAGACAGATAAACACACAGAGACAGACAGGCAGATGGATAGACAGATAGAGCTAGATAGATCAAGAGATAGACATACAGACAACCAGATAGAGATAAACTGACAGGCAGACAGACAGACAGACGCAGATAAGCAGGTAGACAGATTACCAAAAAGACAGAGAGACCCTAAAACAGACAGACATAGACAGACAGACAGACCAGACACCAGACAGATGGACAAAGATCTGATTTGGTTGGTACCGTGGTGGTTCGAACCCGTTTTCAGATCCCACAGGCGCTCGTCTCAACACCAGAGGAATGTCCATGGAGCGGTCAGACTTCATAGAGATGTAACTGGGTGTGGGCGAGGACGACCTCACTTCCCTAAATAACAATCCGCATATCAATCAATCACACACACACACACACACACACACACACACACACACACACACACACTGACGTACCTCTGCCCGGTCAGCAGCAGAACCTCGTTTTCATCCACACACGAAAGACCCGGAGACCTGAGGAACAAAAACGACCTCACTGAAAAGACTTTTAAACTCGTCTCCAGGCGACCAATTTAGGCGTCATGGAGATCAAAAACAGCAGCACATATGAGGTCACAAGTGTAGACGAATCACAATTTAATTGTCATGAAGCCAAAACGGGGGTGCGCAGGTGAAGGTCATACTGGCTCATTAGCCGGTCTGGGGCCAGAAAGTTCTCTGTAACACCAACAAGACTTTCCACCACCGGTTACTAAGGCAACGTAACAATGATGACATCACAGTCTCATTAAACATGATAATATGATCATTAATATAATAAACAATTGATTTTTGTCTCTGTAACCTCTGGTTTACTTTGTCGTCTCCCATGATGATCAAACCCCCCGGACGTCCTTGTCTTAAATCTGTTGAAATAAAACAACAATAATAAACAACAACACAAACAAACAGCTCAATAACTCATCCCGACTCACTTAAGTAGGTCTTGGCCGTCTGCCTCTGCCTCTGCACCCTCTCCATCCTCTCCCTCGCCCGATCCTGGCTCGCCCGCCTCTTCTCCTCCACCTCCTTCAGGATCCCGGGGTCCATGTGGAAACAGTCGCCGTCGTCGTCCGCCACCATCTCCTCCACCTTCTCCAGCAGCTCTGCCACCTGGGCGCGGTCCTGCCGGTCCTCGTTGTCCAGGACGTGGTACCTGTTCCCGCACTTCTCCACCAGCCATCGCAGGGCGTCGCCCTCGCACTCCACGTACTGCTCGATGGTCCTGCCGCCCAGGTAGTCGCCGCCCGTGAAGAGCACCAGGCCCCGCCTCCACACGGCCTCGCCCAGGAGTGAGGCGTGACCCTCCAGGACCTTCCGGTCCTTCTCTTTGAAGTCGAACTTGAGCGAGACGACCAGCATGATGGCGTGAGGACCCGGCGGGCAGAGAGACACACTCAACACAATGTCCTGCCTCAACACACACACACACGAACACACACACACACACACACACGAACACAGATGAACACAGATGAACACACACACACACACACACACACACACACACGAACACAGACAAACACACACACACAAACACAC